>PVJH01002458.1:0-167071 GCA_004026705.1 Nesogale talazaci | reverse complement strand
CCTCTGGATGCAAAGAGAAGGGTTCCTGGCTCCTGAAAGGACTGGGTCTGAGGAGGAGGCGGGCTGCTTTCAATTTGCCTGCGTGAAGAGAGAGACCACTCAGAGAGGTGATTGGTATTGCTCCTTAGGAGCCATAATTGATATTTGATGGTAGAAAGTCTGGCACCGTGGTTTGTGTCACAAATACACCTAATGTTTTGTGTTATGACAACCTAGTGTGCATTTTAAAAATTAATATTCCCATCTTATTGATAAAAGTAGGAGCTCTGGTGTTGTAGTGGTTATGCTTTGTGCTGTGATCTACAAAGTCAGCAGTTCAAAACCACAAGCCACCCTGGAGGAGAATAAGTACGCTTTCCACCTCCATGAAGAGCTGTCATCCTGGAAATTCCACGTGCAACGCCACCCTGCCCTACAGCATTGTGATGTGTCAGCAGAGAGTTTGGCTTCATGGAAAGGAAACTAGACATGCCCTGACAGAAGGGCCACCAGAGGAGACCAACCAGTCAGGGTGCAGCGCGATGACACATACAACTTTCTTTTAGTTCTTTAATGCTTCCTCCGGCCGCCCCTTCATGATCCCAATTCTACCTTACAAAGCCAGCTAGACCAGAGGATGTACACTGGTACAAATAGGAACTAGAAACACAAGGAATCCAGGACAGACAAATGATCCCTTCAGGACCAGTGGTGAGAATGGTGATACTGATAGTGGGAAGGTGGAGGGACGGAAGGAGGAACAGCTTTCAAAGATCTATACATAACCCCCTTGCTGGGGGCTGGACAATCAAAAAGTGGGTGAAGGGAGATGTCAGACAATACAAGATATGACAAAGTAATAATAATTTCTAAATTATCAAGAGTTCACAAGGGAGGGGTAAAATGAGCTGATACCAAAGACTCAAGTGAAAAGCAAATGATTGGGAATGATGATAGCAACAAACGTACAAATGTGCTTGACACCGTTAGGTGTATATATGGATTTTGACGAGTTGTATGAGTTTCCAATAAAATGATTTTTTTTAAAGTGATGAGGTTCAAGGACTGGATTCAGGAAGTTTTAACACAAAGACTAATTCCTAAAATCACATCTCTTAAATGTGAATGTGCAGGAATCACTGGGGGATTTCTTTTTTTATCATTTTACTGAGGACTTGTACAACTCTTATCATGATTCATATCCACCTATTGTGTCAACCACATTTGTATACTTGTTGCCCTCATTCTTTTCTAGACATTTACTTTCTATTGAGCCCTTGGTATCAGCTCTCTCCCCTCATCTCCCCCTCTCTTACCCCTCTCCTACCTGACAAATTGTATATTACTATTCTTTTCATCTCTCACATGGACTGCCATCTCCTTTCCTCCAATGTTTTCTGTTGTTCCTCCCCCTGTAGAGGGGGATATGGTTAAGTGTCAATTATTGTGATTGGTTTCCTCTTTCTTCATTCCTCTTTATGTTAGTCCAGGTAGACTAGAGAAACAAAAATGATAAACCCTCATTGGTGTATAAGAAACAGTTTTATATATAAGAGCAACAGTACATTAAGAAAACCTCCCAATCCAGTCCAGCCCAAGATCATAAGTCCAATATTAGCCCATATAAGAAGACAAATATATGTCTTCTTCAGACTCATGAAGCACATGCAATACCATCAGGGCAATTACAGGTCAGTGGGTGTAGTCTTGTGGATCCAGTAGTGGTGGAAGCATCTCAGCGCTGGCAGGGTCTCCCTGTGACTTCTCTAGGCCCAGGTTTCTGGCCACATCAGGGTAGGGTCATGTGGCTTCTCCTCAGGGATGGCTCAAAGGGAGCCAGCCTTGTCAGTCAAGCATCTCCAAGGGACTGAGAAGTGAGCCTCTTACCTTGAAGGGGGAAATATGGCTGGATTCCCCAGAACTCTCAGGAGAAATTGATGCCCATACAGAGGTCTCATTGACATCTCCAGATTGATTGGCTAGACTCCATTCCAACACTCCTAATCCTCAAATTGTGACCAGATTAGGTGACTGCCATACCCTCTTCCCCCTACCCTTCTGGTATCACTATTCCCACTCCTGTTCCTGGATTCTGTGTGTCCTGAGCTCCTTCCTATCCCTTTTTATACCTGTGTGCATGTTCCCTATAGTCTGAATTGAGAAACAGCACTGGGGTTATGGTAGTGGGAGGTTGAGGAAGCCTCAAGGAAACAGGAATATAGTGTGTTTTATCAATGCTTTACTGCATCCTTGTGACTCATCCTTTTCCTTTGGCCCCTCTGGGGGGAGATTGTTCTACTGCCTAAAGACGGCAGTACTACTGCTCCAGCTCCTCTCATTCTTATCAATATGTTCTTGTTTGCTATGTGCCTGCTGATGACTGGTCCCTATGACTTCTCATGATCACACTGGCAGTATGATTATTCTATGTGGACTTATTGCTTCACTGCTGAATGTGTACCTTCAAGTCTTTAAGACCCCAGATGCTATATCTATATAGCATATCTATATCTTCATAGCCAGGCACCATCGCCTTCTTCATCACAATTGCTTATGCACCCATTTGTTTTTAGTGATTGTGTCAGGAGGGTGTATGTCTCAGACAGTCAATTGGTTAGAACAAAGTGTTCTTATATTGAGGAAGGCTATGAGCAGAGGCTCAAAGCCCTTCCCCTACCCCAGTGTATTGCCATATAAATATATGACATGGGCAATATCTCTTTTTTGGAGGATTAGTGTATTTACATATGTACACTGCTATGTTTATCCCTCTATCCATTGCTTTGCTTCCTTGGTCCTCCCTCAGTTTCCTTTTACCTTCCTCCTGATCCACTGTCACTTTTCCCTTATTTCTGCTTCTTGGTACCTCCTCTTAGCTTGTTTGCTCAGGAGAGCTCTTAAAATGCAGGTTCTAGTGCATTGGGGATGAGTCTCTATTTCCCAAAAGCTCCCAAGAACAAGCTGTACTATTTGTCCCCCAAAGTATCTTTGGGATCTTTCTTAGTTTACTAGAGTCACTATAAAACAAGGAGCTCTGGTGGCATACCTGGACCCCAGGTCAGTGGTCCAAACCTACAAGCCATTCCATGGGAGAAAGGGGAGGCATTCCACTCCTATAAAGATTACAAAGCCTCCGAAACCCAATATTGGGTTACTGAGTTGAAGTTGATCTGGTGGAGGCCTGGCCATCGTACACAAGTGGGCAGTTAAAAACAAAACAAACAACCCCCCTACGAAATTTATTTTGTTAAATAAGAACAAAAAGTCTCGAAGCCAAAAGTCTAAATGAAGGTCTCAGTCATGTCAATTTTCTTCTTCTCCTCCTTATTCTTTTTTTTTGTTTTTGAGTCTTTATTATAGATCGGATTGTGTCCCTTCCAAAATACAAGTCAACTAGCCTGGGCCATGACTCTCAGTGATATAATGCCTCTCCATGCTGTCATCCAATGTGATATGTCACTAGGTTTGTTGGAAGATTCGGGATGGAGACGATACACCACCTAGTCACAGGCCTTCTATGATATAAGAGCGGCTGTCTTAGAGTATGGCCCACAAAACTTGTATCTTAAAAGAGATGAAAGGATTGGGAAATAAGGAACGAGAAAGGGGCCTGCCACTGCAAAAGAAGAGCCAGGCTGGAAAGTGTCCTTGGATCCAGGTTTCTGGAATGAGACCCTCCTAAATTCAAGGGAACTCTAATGTCACGACACTATGAGATTTTCCAGGAAGGCTGAGCCTACAATTGCTGAAGTCAAGGGCCTTCCCTCTTCCAGTGAGAGCCAACACAGAGACAACGCTTGCCCCCACAACTAGCACTATGAATTCGGACTCCAGCCTCCAAACATATATTTGTGAAATGTGAAAATATAGTTCTCTGTGTCAAAGTCATCCACCTGGGAGTCTTTCTAGTCTAGCCACACTAGACAACTGAGATGGCCTCTATTGAAGTTTCCCTGGTCCTAGGCACTCCTTTGGAAATTGCCAAGAAGCTCAACACTATCAGTCCAGAGGCTGACTCCTTGCCTGTCCTTATCAGGTAATTTACCTTTGACGATGATAAATCTTTTGGTCCAATATGAATCGCCCACTCCCACCCCAAGTCAACCTTCATGTTACTTGCTTGAACTTGACACACATGCATAGTCCTGGATCCTTGAAGCTAATTTCCTGCAATGCCTCTAATGGCTAATTTCTGTGTCTGAGAGATCCCTGTGTCCCTCCCTCAATTTAAGCTAGCTCTCACTTCTCCAGCAGAGTTCCTGAGGCAGCCTGGCCCTCTCTAATCCATCATAGCTTCATGGGCTTGCTGAATCATGGCAGTGAAGATTTCCAACCCTCCCTGGGGTGAACAATTAAACCAGTTTTCCTCGAAAAGAAGCATCCTCAGTTTCAAGGAAACAGCATCCTCAGTTACAAGACTGCATAAGTCTGAG
The DNA here is from genome assembly GCA_004026705.1 of Nesogale talazaci. Lineage (NCBI taxonomy): Eukaryota > Metazoa > Chordata > Mammalia > Afrosoricida > Tenrecidae > Nesogale > Nesogale talazaci. The sequence goes on along the minus strand of PVJH01002458.1, from coordinate 162,659 downwards.
GTCAGCTGGGATGAGCTCATCCTTAAAATGATGTTAGCTCTGCAGGATCAGGCCAGAGTGGTGCCAACCTGGTTCGGCACCATCCCTACCATGGGTACAGATGGACCATGATGGTCTGCAGGTCTTCAATGAATCAGCTCATTTTCAGAAGAAGCTTCCAGAACGTTCTTCCTGCCACTACACTACCCATTTGCAGCTTGCAGCTAACCAAGACCACCTCACCCTGAGCCCAGAGTTATTTCCAATCCATCCTTGCTGCCTTTCCTGCAAAGGGTAGTTCAGGAAATTTTGAATTTTTCAAGCACTCTTACTCATCCCTTCCTCTCTGAGTCTCTGCTTCACAAACTGGTGGCACTACCATACAAAGGTACAATTAATTAACCACAAAATCCAGTAGAGAGGGAGCCAGTCATAAACAGCTTAAAATTAGCCTAGGGAAAGGAGTGGCCAGTGTTTCTGAGGGGCAGGCAGTGTGAGATAATTGTGATAATGTCTAAAATGCTGAGTCCCTCCCCCATTCATGCTGCCTTGTAGTTTTCAGTTATAAACAATGTTTGTGTCCCAACATCACTTTCAGCCTCATTGTATTTTCCCAACGCCCACAGCTATGTGTACGCCAAGTGCAAACTTTGTTTACATATTTCAATTTCCAGGTGAGTCAGCCCCAGGCAGATTCTTTCTCTTACCTGGTTCATGGTCCTGCTTTCTGATTTCATTTCTGCTGCTGCTGCTGCTGCACAAGACTGACTCCGCAGGGGGGTGGAGAGGACCCAGGGAGGAGGGCCGTGCGGGTACAGAAATGCCAAGCAGGAAAATCTCACTGCAGTTTTGGAGCTTCTTGATGATAGTTGGCTGAAAACAGAAATATGCAGAAGGAACACATTTGATAACGTTTCTTTAACCACCTGCCCCTCCCCTCATCGCCAACCTCATCTCATTGTGGATGTGTGTGTATCCTTTGGTGCAAGCTGCATGGCAGGCATCTGTTGAGGAGGGTGCCCTCTGATAAACTGACAGTGGCAATGGCTGTAGGGTTGGCCACCACGTGGGGAGCAGATGTTTGCCTTGAGAGTCAATGGCACAGCAAGTTCCTCACAAGCTGACTACCACCTGTCTCTGCAGACCGGCCACTCCGCAACCCCGGGTCCATTCTGCCCAGTCTGGCCAAGTGACTCTCTGAAACCGATTCTGCCTCACCACACCTCCATTTCCTATTGCATTTGATCTCTCCAGAGCCCACCTAAAACGTGTGGTGCCTATCTTGGTCTGAAGAGCACCCCCTGCCGCAAACACATGCTCATCTGGAACTTCAGAATACGACCTTACTTGAGTCTTTGCAACATTAAGATGAGCTCTCTGCCCCGTGTTCTTCCGAGGAGAATGGGATTTTGGAGACATGGAGAGCCACAGAGGGAGAGGAAGGGGGCCACGAGAAGATAGGGGCACTCTTTGAAAGGAGGTCGCTACTAACTGAGAAATAGCCAGATGGCCAGGAGCCACCAGAAACTATGAAAGGGCAAGAGGACGTGGCCTTCCCTAGATCCTTCACACCTTGATTTAAGACTTTGGGTGTCCAGAATTGTGAGAGAATAAATATCTGTGGTTTCAAGCCACTCTCCAAAAAATTCACTGACATCAAATCAAAGCAAATTTATCATAGTTCTAATAGTCCAGGTGACAAAAGAAACAAATCCAGAGGCACTCATATGTATGTGAGAGAGAACTTCATATGAATGAGCAGTTGTACATTGACAAAATATTCCAGTCCAGTCCAGATTACGTCCAAAAGTCTGATATTACCCTATATGTTAATACTAGTCTGTAAATACTTGTTTAGACCAATGTAGCCATACAATGATGTTTAATGTAGGAAGATCACAGTCTGGTGGATCCAGTTGCGGTGGAAGTGTTTCAGCCCGGGTGTGGGTCTCCCCATGGCTCCTCCAGCTCCAGGACTCTGGCTCTCCATGTGGCTTGTCAACAGGAAGGTCTTGCAGGGAGAGGAAGGAGAGAGAGTGGGAGTGTGTATCTGGTCTCCAGTGAACTATTTATCTCCATGGCGCCTCCAAATGAGGTCATCAGGCTGTGGTCTGCTTGACAGGCTCAATGCCATCCCTTCTCAAGTTGACAGGAAATGATGCAACTTCCACAGCAACCCTATAAGGCAAGGTAGAATTGACCTTGTGAGCTTGCAAGCTTGTACCTCTTCACTGCAATAGAAAGCCCCCAGTGTCTGTCGTCCAGTGGTGGTGATGTTGAACTGCCGATCTCGAGGGAAGTACAACCTAAGCCTAGCCAGTATGCCAGAATGGAGTTACCCACTCTGCCACAATTAGTTAGGAAAACTCTAGAAAATTAGCACTCTCCTTTTCCCCTTCCTTGCCTGATACGACTCTCCTATTTTTTTTTTTAAAGCTCCAGTTCAAATGCCATGTTGAAAGACTTCCAAGACTCCAGGCTTCCTAGACTCCAGAACAATTTCCGACACACACATCACTTTGTTGTCTTCATGAGTTGACTATGTGGCAGGACCCAACAAGACCACAAACTCTAGAGCAGTGGTTCTCAACCTGTGGGTTGTGATTCCGCCAAAAGACACTTTCACAGGTGTCACCGAAGACCATCAGAAAATGCATATTTTTGATGGCTGGAGGTTGCCGAATCATGAGGAACTGTAAAAAGGGGTCCCAGAATTAGGAAGACTGAGAAGCACTGCTCGAGGGCCTTTGCCTATGTAGACATGTCTGGAAGTCTCTGGAGACAGCCTGGCAGGAGGGAGATGACTTTCAGTGGGAAAGGGTAAGTTGATTGTCTAAGACTCCTTAACATTAGGAAACTATCTCCTCTTAAACTTTATAGTCAATTGAGGTTGTTGAAAGTTTTACCTTTCTTGTACCCTTATAGGAGAAGAGGAGACTTTCTGCTCCTATAAGTTATATATACACATATGTGTGCGTGTGTGCTTTATCGATTCACTGTAATTCAGATTGGACTCAACAGGATGGGCTTGGTGTTTCTCATCCCTCTTCTGTGATAGTTAGACCACACCCTGGGCCAAGAGCAGATTTGTTTGGAAGCTTGGCCAATCATAAAATCCCTTCCCTCTGTCAACAGTGATAGGCCCATGAGACAGATACATCAGAATCCCTGGGTAGGAAAAGGAAAAATAGCTTAAGCTTAAACCCACAGACCCAGAAAGAGTTTCGAGCTGTTGCCACGGTGACAGAAACAAGAAGCAGAAAGAGAGAGCATTATTTTCTTTTCCCCCAGGCTTCTGACTTTGTGGCTCACTCTAGTGCCCCCTGCTGAGAGAAACTAGTTTGCCGAATTCCAGCTGCTGCAGCACAGAGCAGGTTCTCGGAGAGCCCATTCGGAAGAGATTCAAAAACTTCCACAGAGAAGAGGGGACAGATTTACATAAGCATTGTGCTGAGGACGTGAGTAGGTGTTTCAGGCACCTCTGGACAAAAGAAGTGACCAATATAGTGCTCTGGGAGACGGCAGGTCATGCAAATCTATTAAAAAATCTATGCATCCACTCGGCACTTACTAGCATGGTTAGAGTCTAAAGACGAGATTGCTATGTGAACAATGGCATATGAAAATGGAGGATAACCACATCAGATCACAACATGGAAGATACACTATTTTTTTCAACTAATAATTGTTTTACTTTTAAAATATATCATTCAATGTCATGCATTGGTACCTGCACAATTAAAGTTGTACAATTTAATTGTACAATTAAAATTTTCCAATTAAATTGGAAAGTAAGGATCTCACAAAAATACAACAGAAACCTACAAAAACAACCCAAAAAATACCAAACAAGTAGACACATATCAGCACAGCCAACATTACCCTTGTTTCACACCTCAGTGTTCCTTACTGTCAGCTGCACCTCATTAATACGCAAAGTCGTTCCATAATAGATTCTATTGCTATAATTATAAAAGTCAAATGTCAGTTGATCAGTGAGGAGTCCATGTAAGTGTAAAATAATCTCCATCTCTAATTCGCAAGTTCCCTTCACCTATCTTTTCTGCTCTCTTCCTAGCTTCCTTCCTTCCTCTTTCTTTTGTTACTAGCACATTATGAATGGTATTCATGGGAGAACATTATGAAATAGCAGTAAAGCAGTTGGCAACTTCAGCACTGGGTTTTGTCAGTTTTTAATCTCATACTTTGGAAATAGCATCTCTACCTATTACTTGTTTATCCACAGTGCATGGTGAGTGTTTCCTATATCCTGCTCCTGCATCAGACTATGAAGACCTTCAAGGATTCTCTTGATCTCTATATTGGTCCAATACTTAGCAACCACTGGGACTCTTCCAGTAAATATTTCCAGCACACATTTTGTGTGTCATATCCTGAACTTCAAGTCTGGCATACAATAAGTCTCCATTGCTGTCCTCAAGGTGGTTGTTGTCTAACAGAGGAAAGCAAATGATACAGAGGTGATATCAAGGCTACCTGGAGAGAGAGGTGCTGCTTGTAATGAGAACATAGTCCAGAGATGCCCAACCCAGGTTGGGGGAGTCTTCCCTATGAGTTTGGAAAATCATATATTGTTGAGACACACTACATTAAAGATGATGGATATTTGACAACAGGTGGGTACAGCAATAATAATAATAACTTGTAAGACCCTCCAACCTATTGGCATCAAGTCAAGTCTGACTCATTACAGCCTTACATAAGGTTTCAATACTAAATCTTTATGGAAGCAGATAGCCTCGTCATCCTCCTTTGGATTTGGTGGGTGGATTTGAACTGCTGACCTCTCCGTTAACAATCCAACACCGGACCTACTATGTCATCAAGGGTTCCCTGGCCACAGTAACCAACAACTTCAAAGACAACGGTTTCGAAAGCAACCTGAGTTAAGAGTTTCTAACCTGTGATGATCGAGAACGAAAACTAGTTTTGCCTTTTTAACCACTGAATTGTGTGTGCTGTTTGTTATTGAGGCACTAGGCCTTCTATCCTGATTGAGACATACTTTAAACGAATCAGATTTCACCTTATGAGTCCTTGTTCATTCTTGCTTGCACTTACCAACCTGGCGATACTGTGTCTTCCCTATCTCTCAAGACAAATTTGATTGTCTGTCTGGAAGTCTAGAATACAGTATGTATTCTGCACCAACATTATAATTCTAATACATCAATCTTTCTACAGTCTTATTCATTGTTTAACTGTCACATGCATATGGGGTCATTGGAAATACTATGTTTATAAGAAGTACAGCCAGAATGTTTCTTAAAGCAAGGATGGGGAGATTTATTTTTGTGTGCTTTAGTCATATCATCAGGAGATTGTAGTATCTGTGAAAGGAGATCTTGCTCGGTAAAGTAGTGGGTCCGGAGAAAAGAGAAGGGCCCTACCCAAGAGGGACTGACACAGTGGTTACAGCAGAGGGCTCAAATGAAACAATTGTAAAGATGGGGCAGGGGCAGGAAGTGTTACTTCACATTGTATAAAGGGTGGCTATAAGTCAGAATGTGCAATCCAAACTTGGTATTTTCCTAGTTCAAAACTGGTAGTTAATCATTGCTTAATACCCCCTATGTCATTAACTAAATAAATATTATATTACTCTTTATTAAATAGATATAATTGTCTCTATTCTACAATGAGAATACTTAATTATTTTACTCAATCTCAGAGATTGCCGGTCCTTCTTGGAGAAACGTGCACTTGGGTTCTTACTGGAGAGGAGAAATCAAGTAAATGACATACTCAAGGGGCACGAGCATCCAAATCTAGCTTGACTTCATTGTCAGTGCCTGCTCCCTCCTAAAGCAGTATTGCTTATTTTCTTAATGACAGATTTATCATGGAAGAGATAGATGGTAGATTTATCATTGAATCAAACCAAGACCAAGTCAAATCCAACTCACAGCAGCCCTACACAGAGTTCTCCCTCAGAGAGGCGGCTGGTTTGAACCACTAATCTCACATGAGTTTTCTCATGTTTATCTAATAAGACCACCAAGTAATCACTTTAAAAACCAAACCAAACTCACTGCCATGGAGTCAAGGCTGACTCACAGCGAAACCCCGTGGGTTACAGGAGTTGGACAACAGCTTCCAAGAGTAGACAATCCAGTCTTCCTTCAGAGGAGCTGCTGCTGGTTTCAAACTGCCAACCATGCGAACAGCAGCCCAATGCATACACATGAGAGGAGGGGGTGGGGATGTAATTTGATGGTAAAGAAAACAACTAGGATGGTAAGTCAAAGGTTGTGCTACTACAGCTTCAGTGGGTACATGTCTGGGTGTGGTAATCATGTGCTTATGTCAATTTCATGATTGGAAGTCTAGGGGTAGAGTCTAGCTGGTTAATCTGGAGATAGCCATTGAGTAGACAATGAGGCCTCTGTGTGGGCATGGCTTTCTCCTGAGACTTCTGGGAAATCTCACACTATTTCCCTCATGGAGATGAAAGGCCATCTCCCCAGGTGTTGGGAGTCAGTTTCTGAGACAATGGACTACTGGCAATGCAGGATGGCAGCGTCCAAGGAGCTAGAGGAGCCAGAGGAGAAGCCACCCAGCTTACCCTGATGGAGCCAGACCTCTGAAGCTGGAGAAGCCAAATGGAGACCCCTGCAAGTGCTGAGTTGTTTCTACTACCACTGGATGCTGTTGATGGACCCTCAGCCCTGGAAGCAAGGAGCCTTGGGGAGACCCCCACCTGTGCTGGGATTCTGTATCCACTGGCCTATAACTTCGTGAGTCGGAAGGAGATGTTATAGACTGGTATCGGGCATGTGGGCTAATATCAGACTTGTGACTTTGAACTGGACGGGGTTGGGATGCTTTCTCGGTGTTCCAGTCCTCTTGTGTATAAACCTTACTCTTATATACATATGTGTGTCTATGAATTTGTTTCTCTGGTCAATTGGACTAGCACACGAGGTTTATTCCAAACAAAATGCTTTCAGGCATGTCTCTGTGATCAGTGAGTGGGTGGCTGCAGACAAATTCTGTCAGCAATATGCTTGTGTTCGTCTCTTTAGGGTGCCTTCCAGATAAAAAGAAAGATCCCATCCAAAGAATAACTTCTAATTGGCTAAATTAATGATACTAATAATAGAATTATCTTATGTTCATGAGGGGTGATTCATAATACCTTCTATCATAAAGTGTGAGAAATATGTCTCCATAATGAACCAGAAATGTACAATAACAATCCATAGGTATAGGAATGGATTTAAGGTTAATTCTAACACCAACCTAAGAACAATTCAGTCTCATGACAGGGCCCTACTCAATACTTGTCCTCATGAAGAGATCACTGGCAAAATATGGATATTACAGCAAATGTGGTTAAAATAATCCCATGGTACTCAGCTATCAGAAAGAGTAGCATCTGGGGTCTCAAATGCTTATCTTCAAACAAGCAGCCATAGAAATTAATTGTCAACTAAGTCCACATGGAAGAAGAACACCAGCATAGGGGATCCAAGGACTATAAAAAAATGTCACCTAAAAAAAAAGAGGAAATGGTATTAGAACTTACCTTCTAATCATCAGTTCACAAAAGGTTATGGCTGATCATGGAAACCCCAAATCCATTTGCAGGGTCCCCACATGCATTAAGTCTCTGGTGAATCCCTTCTGACCATACTCCAGGGATATAAAAAACCATAACCTCAGATAGAGAGCATTATAAAATTGATTATGACATATTAGATTAAAATATAGCACCTTATCAATTTGATCTCCTTTTTAAACTATTTGAAAGTTGTTTCTGTTTTTAATATTTTCTGTTTTCTTTTTGTTTGCGGTTCTTCTCTGTTTTGGCATTGTTAGTGGCTTTGTTTGTTTGCTTTCTCTTTCATTTGTGTGAGTTTCTATATATGAAATCCAAGGTAGGCAAATCTATTGAGATAGTAACTGGATTATAAATTATGGAGGGGTAAGGTAGGGGAGATGGATCAGGCTTCGGGAGCTAACAATGAATAAGAGAAAGAAGAAAATGTTCTGAAGTGGATTGTCATGATGCTTGTTCAACTCTTCTTAACATGATTGAAAGATTAAATTGTATCATATGTGAATTACATATATGCCAACAACCCTATTTTTAAAGACAGAAAAGTCAGTGAGTGACATTTCAGGGAATTTGCAGAGCCGCTTCCATTCAAAGCAGAGGCCAGCTCAGAAGGTCGTGGTAACAGTGTTTTGGGATTCCAGAAATACGATCTTGATAGATATTTTTGGGGGACCCAGGAGGATCAGGGGCTTATTGTGGCGAAGTTAAAAACTGCATTTGTGAGGAGGAAAATGTAGGGAAGTTGCACTAAAGGACTTTTTCCTTCTTTTGTCATACCAGTGCCCTCACCCATTCTTCTATGGTAACAAGGCTGGTCCTATGGGTATTCTGTTGGGAAACCTTATTCCATCCACCATTCTACTCTGATGTTGCTCATTTACCTCCCTTTCATTCCCCAAACTCAAACAGCACTTAAAGGACGACAATGTGGATTTCCCAGGGATGCCCAAAATGCCCTTTCAGCATGGTGTAAATTGGCCAGCACAGAATTCTTTGGAGAAAGGTTCGAGAGATGAGAGCATCACTTTCTGATGTGTGTGGCCCTACATGGAGGATATGGCCAGAAACAACATATTAATATTTTTGTTCAATATAGGTTTCTAAACTTTGTTTAGAGCCCTGGTGGTGCTATTTGGGTATGCTTTTGTAGAAATACTTTTTACTTATCCTCATCTCTTTAATCTCTCTATTTTCCTATTCATCCATCTCTGTCGTAGTCCTCGAGGGAGAAATAAAAGGCTCCGTACCTGTATACAATCTCAGAAACCACAGGGGTGATCCGACATGTCTTATAGGTCACTGTGAGCCAGAATCAACTCGATGGCAGCAGATTTGATTGATTTTGACTGCAGTCTTCGTTTTCTAAGAAACCATTAGGGCAAAATAGCTATGATTTCACTCTTTCCCCAAATACTAACCTATTAAAAGTAAGTTGCATATTTTATTCCACTGTTAGAATTTCAAGATAACATAAGAAAAGATAATGTATTAGAAAATTTCATAGCTATACATAGAAAGTATCTTAATAAATACAGAGATTGTAGGAAGGACAATGCCTTAAATTCTTAACAATAACAACAAAATCCTAAGAAAAGGTATCCGAGTCCTTATTTACAACTGGGAAAACAGAGGCTTCAGAGGAATGACATTATTTCTGCAAGTCATTCAGTCATCGAGACACTGGACCTCCTGTCACATCAGCACTGTGTTTAGAGATTCTGTGGAGATGACGCTAGATATGTAGACTGTTATTTGAGATTTCTAAGTTACTGGCCAGTCTCACAAAAATACCTTCTCATCTGTTTTAGATGGAATCCAGCCATGAGGTAATTCCTGGATGAATGATTTATACATTTAAGGACCCCAGGGGGATTTCTGTGCAAAGGCGGGATGGAGCGTCTGTGTGCCTGCCCTCACTCCTCCTGTCCTCCCCAGGCTGCCCCCACAAACCGGGCCATGCTGTGCCGTTTCCGAAGCCTGGAGAGATAAGACAGAGGTCAGTTTAGCCTCACAAGATAAGGAAAGAAACTTTGGAAGTTTATTACTTTGGAGGGGGAAAAAATTGAAGTTCCAGACTCTTCGGCACCAGAGAACTAAGTATCAAAGATCATACACAGTGAGACATTTAAAGGGGTTTGGGATAATAAAATGTTTCAACACAGACCAGGGGCTTTATCTAAGGAGGAACGCGGGCCGGGGGAAGGGGTCACACCATTGCTACCAAGATTTGCTAATAATGTTAACTGTACCATATATGACAAAGAAACACATGAATAGGGGATAAGGAACAGAGGCAGACTTGCATGACTAGAAAAAAAAAGGTATCCAATTTTACTTTGCTCCACCATTCTGACTTCCTAAAAATTAACTAATAAGGATTCTGCCAGTACAGGGTCACACGTACCTGCAGGCCGTGTGGGTCTGTTTACAACTCTCTCTGACTCCATTGGAGAGTATAGACCTGTTTCTGTGAATTTCTAAGTCTGTAAATTTTTATGGAAATTAAAAACCTCCTTATTTGGTTGGTACTTCAAACCACTGATCTTGTGGTTAGAGCCTAACATCCTAAACTCTCTACACTACCAGGGTTCCTGTCCTCCCCCACCAGGTGCTTGCCAATTCATATAATCTGGGACGCATTGCTGCCTACTAAGTACTAAGGGATCTGAGAGAGAGAGAGAGAGAGAGAGAGAGAGAGAGAGAGAACCTAAGCAAGAACAACATCAGCAGCACATCCTAAACCCATAGCCTTCTCGCACATATTTAGACCAAAGTTGAACCCATGTGTCCTACAGTAAAACTGTTCCAGAAGGTTTTCTTGTGGATAGAAACAATTTGCACTTCATTGACAACCTCAAGGTTGAAGGTTCAGAGCTGCAGAAGAAAAGGTCTGGTGATTGTCTTCTGTAAATATTATAGCCAAGAAGACTCTGTGGAGTAGTTCTCTTTAAGAAATGGAGTCACTGCGAGTCAGAATTAACAATAATTTTGACAGAAGCTGATCACCAGGACTTTCTTCCACTGAATGACTGAGCAGATTCTCACTCTAAACTTAATCTTCGTGACTAGGTTAGTCAACTAGATTAGTCATGCTACCCATGAGGAGGGTATGGAAGGAAGGCTGAAATATATCCCTCGATCAGGTTCAATCCAGGTGCCTTGATGTCATCATAGTCAAGAGTGGGCTGTTAACAGCCAGGTGAGCAGCTGGACACCACCAGTCTCTCCTTGAGAGAAAGAGAAGTCTTTCTACTCCTGTAGAGTTTTAGTCTCAGAAACCCACAGGGACCACTCTTCCTTGTCCTAGAGGGTCACTGGAGTTTGCAATTGCCTGTGTCCAATCAATGCCTTCTTTTTCACTGCATGTCACTTTTTCTTTGATGATTAGACTGCACTGAGAATGACTATACAAATTAGCTCACGATCCACATCACTCCATTTATGAGAGGGCATTTTGAGCACCTCAATCATGACGTCACACTGTGTGCTCTTCTTGAGGCTCCTGGGGAGACATTGCTGTCTGCTCTTAGCAATCAAAATAGAAAGAATCTATTCATAGCTAATAAACTACATGTATAGCAACTTCATTATAAACTGTGAACTATATAACAGGCAGGGTTTAAAAAAAACCTCTTTGGTTGCCAGCTCTTATAAAATATTTTTTGTAATATAAAGTATTTATAACATACACATTCCAGCCTTACCCATGAACTTGTTTCTCTTTATTCCTTTACTCCTAATTTTAACCTATTCCATTTAACTCTGGGTGATGCAAGTTACCTTAAATCCCTTCTGCCGCAACTTTGAGGTTCCTAAATAGACTTGTCATGTTGTGCTGATGTCAACGTTTTAACAAAAGCCATCCCTTTGACTTTGAAGTGTTGTTTTTTATAATTTTTTTCTATTTAAGTGAAGATGATTCTGGACAGGGTTGGGTGAGGTAACATATTAAACTGTCATCAGTCACACCTCATTCTCCCAGTATTGGAATGAAGACATGGGTGATAGGGGTCCATCTTTGCTGCCCACAATAAAATGAAGCAAGGGGAATAAGGGTCTGATGACACAAGAGATTCACAATTTTTTCAAAGTGTTTGAGTGCAGACTAACAAGAAACCGGAAGTTAATTGTGCCACGTGTCCCTTCCTGCAGGTTAGCTAAAACAAAATGTGAGAGCATTTCATCTAAAAGTCAGATGGGAAACCAAGCCAAGGGCTTGAGTTGACTATGTTCACCCGCTCATTGAAAGGTCAGTGGTTCGAACTCACCAGTGGCTCCATGGGAGAAAGATGGAGCAGTCTGCTCGCATAAAGGCTCCAATCTTGAAACCCCAGTGAGGTAGTTCTACACTCTCCTATAAGGTGCTGAAGAATCAGAACCAACTCAAAGTATTCAATAAACAAGGTAAGCACAGAGCTACTTGTGCTTCCTTATTCATTTGTAGTGATCAATTGCACACACTTTCACCATATTAAAAATTCTGTTTCTCGGTCTGGCTGTCATCTGTCTCTTCCCTCACCCCATAGCAGCTTCTACATCCTCAGAGCATCATTTCAAATTTACTACCCCTGACAGCAGCAGGGGGCTCAGGAAACAAGGGAAACCTGGCCTTACTTGTACTTACTTGCTGATCTGAAGTAAGAAGTGTTACAAGAGTAATGGAATTCAGTTGACATTGCTCACAACATATTAAGAAGAGTAAAAACAACTAGGCCCAGGTTGACTCTACCTTGCTGAGTACTTCACCCCAGATTATCTGAGACAAAGTGCTTCATCACTGTGTATAAACCAAACTGAGTTTCAGCATCAGTCCCTGCAGGTCCAAGTGAGGGAATGATCTCAGGGCACAATTGGCCATTGTCAATCCACATCTAGGATACAGAACTGGTTGCAGGAAGAATTTGACTTTCTTGGAATGTAGGACAGCAGTAAATACATTCGCATTTCTGAAGAGTATAACAGATGAAGCAGTGTTGATGGATCTGCTGCCAGTGCACCCAGTGTAAGAGAGTGAGTCAGAAGTCCACTTGCAGAGGGTGATGGGAATGCCTTCTCAACTAGCTCTGACATAAGACAAGGCAACAGCACACAGGCTCCTGAGCTCACAGAGATGACTATTCAGCAGGCAAATGGTTTTATCTGCAGTTGGTTAAGCTCCCCCAGACCAACCATTCACATATCCCAGCACTGTCAACTGGAAGGGAAGCATCCGTGCCATCAGTGAGCTCTCCGAGGCCTCAGAGCCAGTGACATCCATAGCGTTGCTCCAGCTCTGCCTCCAGACTCAGGACATCATGTACTCATCCCTCCCTACCTGAAAGTCATTCTGAAGATAAAATGTCCTGCAATCTGTTTCATCTAAAACATTTTGCTCAGTAACATATTCAATCACACACACGCGCACACACAAATGCTCTCTTGGAATTAAATTTGCGTTTAGGGAGAAAGACTGGACAGACATTTGTTGAGTTTCTACTCTGGACACCAGCCACTTCCTGTGTATTGCCATATGCTTTGCCCAGTAATCCACATCTTCACTTTAAACACAACAATGTGGTTCAGCGATGATCGGGAAACTGCCCAAAGGTGGGCCATGGGGGATGTCTGGGGGCTGCCATCAGGTCTGTTTGGGTGCACAGTTTGTCCTCATCATCCAAACATCCATCGGTCCACTTCCCATAGCACACTCAATTGAAAAGCAGATCCAATTTTCTAATGGTCATACTCTTGTATCATATCTTCTTGAGAAGGAAACTGGGAGTAGTATACAAACTAGGTTCCAAACCCACGGCCATTGGGTGGATTCTGACTCACGGCAATGTTATCAGGCAGAGGAGAACTGCCCCTGTGGGTGACCAAGGCTGTGATCTCCCATGGGAGCCACTAGGCTCCCCTTTCTTCCCTGAAATCTCCTTTTGTTCCCTTAACCCTTGAGCCATCATGGTTCCTCTTCAGTTTTAATCATTTAGACAGTGATTTTTAAATAGTATTCTTTAATAGTTCAATCATATTAAGAAGAGGTGTGAAAATATCACCACATCTATTTCAGAATATGTTCTTCCTTCTCATACTCATTGTTTTAGCTCTCCATTTCTTCAAAATATACAGGCTATCAAGAGCAACAACAACACAACTAACAATGATGAAATGCAACAGAGAAAAACCTCAACAGAAAATAAAGCAAAAAAAATATTGAAGACTGAAACTTTAAAATAGATCAAAAAGAGGATCAAATGATAAGTTGTTACATTTTAACCTAGCCAGATGTCACCTTTGCCTTTTCATTTCTCTCTCTCTCTCTCTCTCTCTCTCTCTCTCTCTCTCATAACAAAGTTATTCATATGCCTTGTGATTCAGAGGGGCTTAATCCAAGTTTTGTTTTGTTTTAAAAGTTAAGAAAAAAAAAAACAACTCACTGCCATCAAGGGGATGCCTAGGAGAATTGTCCCATGAGGTGACAATTCTATTCTTTTAGGGAAGAGAAAGATCCGTGTTTCTCCCTCAAAATTGCTGGTGGTTTCAAACTGCTGGCCTGGCATTAGCAGTCCACCTTGTAACCACTGTCCAGCCAGGGCTCTTGCAGGTCAGTTAAGGAAAGTGATCCATGTAGGGACTTTACACATGACCTTGGGCTACCACTTTCATCCACAACCTTTCTTCAAACTGGCTATTCAGCATTTAAATTCTGATGCCATTCCCTCTATCGGTTTTGTGTTTTATCGATTACAATCCTTGGATCGTCCAGGTTGGTATGCTTCTTTCATGTGAACTTAGTTGACACCTTACTTACACGACTCCTTTGAAGCTAAGCGTGTATGATCCCAGGTACTATTATTTCTGATGGCAGGGCACTATCTGGTTTCTTCATCACAGTTACTATAGCACCTATAGCATTAGTGATCCCTTCCTAAGGGCACGAGTCAAGTAGGGCCTTGTCATGAGAACTAACTGTTTTTAGACTGAAGCTAAAAATAAGCAGGAGTCGCCAATCCTATCCTATATCTGTGGTTCATGTTAGAGATTTTATTATTATTATCCTAATAGAAAACATTATAAATCATCTCCCCTGGAATGTAAGGTCATTCTATTAACAGTGTCGTTAATTTAGCCGATGGTATAGACTTTAAAGCACTCTTGAGAAAAAGAAATTATAGGCTACAGTACATACATGGTAGACTTGTACAGAATAAATGCTGAAGTCGCTGGGCACTATTTACATGAACAATGGGGATTAGTGATCGGGCAAAACTTTTAATAATCCTTATTCACAGAGGCGGAACAATGTCTCCAAAGTCATTCGTTAGACAGTGGCTTTAATTTTAAAGAGACAGGAGGTCCGCAGTTCCAGGGCCAGCTCAATAGCTTGTTCATCTTCTCTGATTCCTGCTCACCCAGCTGAGCTTGCTGGACATCTCCCTCCAGCATTATAAGATGACTTACAGAAGCTCCAACCATTTCACCTTCCAAGGTCAAGTTCTAAGGCAGAAAGAGGAGAGATGGAAAGGAACCCCAAAAGGTCCCTCACTGTGTGAGATCATGATTCCTTTGATTCATATAAATGATGATTCATGTAAATTCTCCCCAAAGTCATTTTTTATTGAATATCTACCCCTTCCTGTCAAAGTTTCTGGAAACAGTATCTGCCAAAGAGAAATGAAACTCCTGTGATTAGGTTCTACTAAGAATATTTTATTTCATGTGCTTGTAAACATGGCTTTTTTTAAATTGTAGCTTGACTTAATGTGTTTTTGTTATTATTTGCTTTTAATTTTAACAAATCATTTTGTTGAGGCCTCTTACAGCTCCTATAACAATCCCTACATCTATTTGTTTCAAGCCCTTTTGTACATATGTTGCCGTGATCCTTTTCAAAACATTTTCTTTCCACTTGAGCCCTGAGTATCAGTTCCTCATTTTCCCCCCCACCCCCTCTCAAGTATTATGAACACTTGATAATTTATAAATTATTATTGTCATATTTTACACCATTCATTGTCTTCTTTTACCCATGTTTTGTTGTTTGTCACCCTGAGGTGGGAGGGTTATTGCAATTGGTCTCCCCTCCCCATCACTTTCCCCCTATTCTCACGGTATCACTACCCCCACCATTGTTCCTGTGAGGCTATCTGTCCTGGATTCCCTGTGTTGAGAGTTCTTATCTTTATCAATGTACATCCTCTGGATTACCTGGATTTGTAAGGTAGAATTGAGGTCAGGATAGTGGCAGGAAGGAAGCATTAAATAAGTAAAAGAATGTTGTATGTTAACTTGATGCTATACTGTGCTCTGGCTCGTCCCTTCTTTGTGACCTTTCTGTGAGGGAATGTCCAATTGTCTACAGATGGGCTTTTTGTCTCCACTTCACCCTCACTCAACTCACCTTTGTTTACATCAATATGGTTTGATTGTTTGCTTTGGGTCTTCTGATGCCTGATACCTGATCCTGTCAATACCTCATGATGAAACAGGCTGGTGTGCTTCTTCCATGTGGGGTTTGTTGCTTCTCTACTACATGGTCGCTTGTTTAGCTTCAAGCTTTTAAGGGCCCAGATGCTATATCTTATAAAAACCAGGCACCAACCGCTTTCTTCACCGCATTTGCTTATGCACTTTTGTCTTCATCAATTGTGTTGGTGAGGTGAGCATCATAGAATGTAAGGTTATTAGAACAAAGTGCGAACATGGCTTCCTGAATAACATTTGTTAATTGAGAAAAAAGCCGATGATGGTTTAGAAAACAGCCATTTCCTGTCACTATGTCCTACTTGGATGGCTTGTACATTCCGATGATGCTGGAAGCTATTCCACTTATGATCCAAATACCTGGATGGTCACCTATCATGTATGTGTTTTAGTAGAGCTTCCAGACTCAGCTACATTAGGAAGAAAGACTTAACAACCTACTCTCAAAAGTTAGCCAATGAAAGCTCTATGACTCACAATATAACATTGTCTGATGTAGGGCTAGAAGATGTGCCCTCTAAGTTGGAAGACGCTTTAACATATGTAGTGACAGCAACAATGGACTCAAATGTAGCAGCCATCTTGGGGATGTCACAGGGCAGGTACCATTTTATTCTGTTGTATTTAAACTCACCCAAGAGTGGGCGCCAACTCAAAGCCAAGAGATCGCTGGGTCTATTGTATTTTGAGAATTAGATTTGAACACTTAACTCTCTGTCCCCCTTCTCTAAATTGAGGTCAGTGTTTGAACACCCTGGCAGTTGCCCAGGGACCACTGCATTTCTCCCAAGCTGTGTACTGAAAGCATTTTCAAGTTCAGGCCTTTGGCGGCAACCTTGAAACTGTAGTGTCTGACACAGATGTCACTCATTTCGTGACAACACTGGGGATGAGCATGAAGAGTAATAAGAGATGAAATTTCCTTTATGTTCCTTCTCTCGTGGCTACCAGCCCCAATAACATATGTCCACCAAGGACAAAGTTCAGCCCCACTGATGCCAAAGCATTAAATGAGTATAATATTTTTAGCGCAGCAGCCAACTACACCCTCTTATCGATTTTTTTTCAAATGACAGTCTGGCCCCTGGAAACTCATCTCTCTCTGCTGCCATCTGGTATCACTGACCATGAACTTGACCCTAGCACAGATGAAGGGATTGGACTCGTTCATTTCCACTGTCCTACATCTTAGAGGGAAGGAATCAAAAGAGCCGGCGATGGAGAGTTTGGCAAAAACAGTGGGCCCATGTCAAGCGCCGGTGCACAGACTGTGACACACTGATCTACTTGAACAATGACCAAGAGCAAAGGGGTTGGGAAGTAAGTAGACAGGGGAGGCCACATGGCCTGAAACGAGAGCTTTCTGCATGCTAATTTTGTGCCTGAATGGCGGACCACACGGCACAGGCCTTGGCAATCTGAGGTGCAAACAGGGCTGATGCACAAAGATTGATGTCGCTGTTGCTGTCAGATGCCATCAAGTCAATTCTGACTCATGGTGACCAGAGTGGCACTGTTTCATTTCCACACTTTCAAATAGTCAAAAACGGAGCTTCTGGAAGCCCTGGTGGTCTGGTGGATTATACATTGAACAGCTAACCTGAAGGTCAGCAATTCAAAAGCAACTAGGCACCCCAAGGAGGAAGGATGGTACTTTCTACTCCTGTAGAGAGTTGCAGTCTTGAGAACCCATGGGGGCAATTTCCACCCTGCGTTCAGAGAAGCTGTGGGTGGTGATTGACTCAATGGCAGGGAGCGGGGTCTGAGTGTTTGGACTTCTGGAAAGGAAGGAGATCAACATGCCTGCCGTTTGAAGTGTCTCAGGGTGGGGGGGGGGGGGTGCAAATTGCCAAAAGTTCAATGAGTTGCCTTGAACTGATTATGTACACCATCTAGCCAAACCAAATGCAGCACTACAGACAGCTGATTCTGATTCACACTATAAAACAGAGCAGAGCAGCTCCATAGTTTCCAAAGCTCAGTAGACAGTCCCATTGTTTTCGCCTGCGGAGTGAGTTCCTGATGGATCTGTTCAAACTCCCAAACACCCGTGCACACACACGCGCACACACACGCTCACACCTGCATGCACATACAAATTGACTTTGGGCTTTAAAAGGTTTAGGAAATGCTAGTTCAGGGGAGTGTGATAACCAGTTGCCAAACTTTTTTTCCCAACTATCTTTGGTTATCATTTTCCAGAGACTATTGGGAGGGCTACATGTCAGGACCGGGCAGTGTTTCCTTCTGTTGTTGCTATGGTTGGTCAGGAGTGGAACCGACTCAGCGACACAGTTATAGAGACAAGCTGTCGTTCATCCAGATAGAAATAGCAGCAGTTGTCAATGCTAATTATTTCCTCAATTCAGTCTGCTCATGGGAAGTTTTCTTGACAATAAAAATAACATAAAAAAATAGGGATGACATTAGTATCCATTTAGGTGTTTCCATATGTCGGGAGAAAGACTCTGTGGCATCCTGGGTGATGCACTGAGCTCCTCATCACAAATCCAGCTATTCAAACCAACCGGCTGCTTCCCAGCAAAGAGACAAGGCTTTCACTGCTTGGAAAGATTTAGCCTCAGAAACCCAAAGGAGAAGTTCTACGCACTCCTGTCCGGTTGTATGCATGTGAATCTACTCTACGACGGTGCGTTTGGGTATTTTGTACATGCCACTTATTCTTCTAAAGCCTTGCACGTGATACTGATTGTTGCTAACAATTTAGTGATGCAAAGAGTATCATCATTCCCATTTTATCAGTCTATCAGGAAGGAGGCGGGAGCAGGGAATCTTGCGGAACCAGAGCCAACCAGGGTCAAGGTTGCAGCCCGTTACGAACAACTCCAAGATTAGCAAATGAGACAGATTGACTTTAGTTCCCATCCAAAGTTTAGATTTTCAAAATTCACATACCCTTCCTGGAGATTTGATTTCAAAACTTGGAGAATGAACGAAATAATGCGATGCCATGTAATATACATTTGGAAAAAAATCTCACTGCCATTGAGTCGAGTTTAACGCAAGTTACATTATAGGAGAAAGTAGAACTATCCCTGTGGGTTTCCAACACTAAGTCTTTCCAGAAGCAAACTGCTGCTCTTTTCTTCCTTGAAGTAGCTTCTAGGTTTGAACCCCTAACAGTTCGGTTGGCAGGACACTGCTTAACCCACGGTGCCACCAGGGCTCCTTCATCCTGATGAAAACCCACTTCCACTGAGTCTATTTTATCTCCAGACTTCATGGGTTGTTAGGTTTGTTATTTTAAGGCTGTACATCTATCTGGGAGCAGAAAGCCCTATCTCTCTCCTGAGGAGTGGCTAGTAGATTTGAACCTACCGATTTTTGATGAATATCTCAATAAGCAACCCACTATGCCACCAGAACGCCTTATTCAACCTGCACAGTGAGATTATACTGTTCTACATTTTACAGATGAGTCGACTTAAAAAAACACACACAGAGAGAAGACAAACCACTAGTCTCATAGAGCATCAGCCTTTACTTCTGCCCTGGTGATATAATGGTTAGGCATCGGGCTACTAACTACAAGGTCAGCAGTTCAAACCCATCACCTGATCTGAGGGGGAAAGACCAGGCACTTCAAATGGCATGCATATTGATCTCCTCCCTTTCCAAAAGTCCGAACACTCAGGCCCAGCTCCCTGCTTTTGAGTTAATTGCCACACATAGTTTCCCTGTAGGGCAGGATGGAAATTGCCCCCAGGGGTTCCCAAGACTGCCAACTCTCTCCAGGGGTAGAAAACATCAACCTTCTTCCTGGGGTGGCTACTTGCTTTTGAATCGCTGACCTTTGGGTTAGCTTCCAAAAGTCCTATCTTTGAAAATTTCAAAGTGTGAAAATGAAACCTTTCTATCTTGGCCACCATGAGTCGGAATCGACTTGATGTCTGACAACAATCCTATGAAGAGGTACAGTCTCAGGAAACTGCAGGGACACTTCTGCCCTGCCCCTGTGGGGAGGCTAGGGTTCGGAATAAACTCTGTGGCAGTGAGTTCTGAGAGCTGAGAATAACAGGAGGATCCTTTCGCCAGCAGTCATTTCAGGGAAGCCATCCCCTCTCTGTCTTTTTGAGGAGATCTTTTGTTTCATGTTCATCTGTGCTGTTTGAGTTTCATGACTTTGGAGCCCCATGACAAAGAACTAACTCCCCTCCTAAGGTCATGACACAGAATTGTCAACCTGTCCCAGCCTCCACTGTGTTTTGTTCCATTATTATCCTCACCCCCCTTCCTGTTAACAAATCCCTTCCCACAGAGTCTGTGGTTTTGTGTGTGGAGGTTTTGTTTCGATAAATGTGCATCCTGTTGGCCTAGTCTGACCTCGGCTAATAGTACCATGGCCTCTGACTACAGACGTGGGAATGATGAGGTGTGCCCTCTCTCTCCTTTCTGCTTCAGGAAAGTAGGCAGGGAGAGGCTGGATGTGGAGCTCCATTAAGTCTGCACACGTCTCTCCTGATTTTCTGGGCAGCGATCTCTAGGAAGGTATGTGCAGAGGATACTAT
This sequence comes from Nesogale talazaci, assembly GCA_004026705.1. NCBI lineage: Eukaryota > Metazoa > Chordata > Mammalia > Afrosoricida > Tenrecidae > Nesogale > Nesogale talazaci. The sequence continues at coordinate 142,106 of PVJH01002458.1, read as the reverse complement.
CCACATCGGCTTGAGGTGTGCATTTTTTAACCAGTGCATACCAGTTTGGGGCAGATTGCATCGATTGTCATTTCTTCTGAAACACAAATGGTTTTCTGCAAGGAAACCTGGTAGCAGAGTGGTTACTAGTTGAACTGTGATTTGCAAGATCAGCAGTTTGAAACCACTATCTCCTCTATGGGAGAAAGAAGGGGATTTCTACTCCCGTAAAGTGTCACAGTCTAAGCAATCCACAGGGGCATTCTACCCTGTCCTGTAGGGTCACTATAAGTCAGCATCAGCTCAGTGGCGTTGAACTTTTGTTTTGTTCTTTTTGAGTTATGATTTTCTGCATATTCTACGTTCTCTTTAGCTTAAGCTACAGCATCTCTATGCCTACTACCTGGACCAAGTCTCCCCCCACTGCTAGTCTCCATTCAGCATGACTGTTAGTTGGTGTAGTGGTTACATTGCTTCATGTCAACTTGAAGACATATAAAGTTTAGGGGTGGAGTTCAGCCCCTCAGTTGGGTCACAGCCTGATGATGACTCCTGCTGACTGTGACCTTCTCCTAAGGAGGGCCCTGCAAATCCCTACTCTCTCTTAGCCTTCACCTTCCTGCTGACAGACTCTGATTGCTGCCTGAGCCCTGCCACCACCATTGGATCCACATGACTGCACCCAGCAACATGGGATCTTCTTGCATTCTGCATCATTGCTTGTGACTGTGTGAGTCTGAAGAGGAGCTTATGGGTGAGTATCGGACTTAAGAACTTGAGCTGGACTGGGCTGGGATCTTCTCTTGCTGTATCATTACTCCTTCGTATAAAGCTCTGTCTTACACCTGTATGAGGGTCTCCGGGCTTGTTTCTCTAGTGAACTTGGCCTAACAGACTAGGGTAGGGTCACTAGGAGTTAAAATCAACAGGATGGTGGAAAGCGAGAGAGATTGATTGCTTTCTTGCTTGATTGTGCTTGTTCTCTGTCATTGGGTTGGCCCCAACTCGTAGCAGCCCCATGTACCATGGGATTAGACCTCTGGGATTGATAAGGTTTTTGGTGGCTGACTTTGGGGTTGCAAACTTTTCTTCCTAGTTCGCCTTATTCTGGAAGCTTCACCCAAGGCTGTTAAGCATCATAATAACATGAAAACCCCCACTGACAGATACCTAGTGGCTCCACTTGAGGTTCTTTGACTGGGAAGTGAACCCAGGTCTCTGACATGGAAATGTACCAGGAAAATGTCACTTACTTCCAGCAACTATTTGATAAGTTCCCAACTCTTTCTGGCTAATGAGATGAATGAAGGTGCATGTGATTAACTGAATGAACGACAAGGGCCATTTTCAAAGGAGAGCAAAACACCCATTGCTACTGAATTGATTTTGACTCACAGCAACCCTAGTTAGGGTTTCCCAAGACTACCCATAGTCACAGGCATGAATAACCTCAATGTTCTTCCAAGCAGCAGGTAGCAGGTTTGAACTACTGAACCTTGCAGGTACCAGTTCAACATTTACCCAGCAGAGCTACCAGGGATCCTCACAAAGGAAAGTAGATGCTATTTAATTAGGCCATCCCAGCAGAGATCAGAGGCAAACAGCCTAGAGTTCCCTGTGGTATGCTGCCCAGCCCAACCTGGTGAGACCGGCAAAACTACTTGAAGGGAAACCCACACGGTCTCCCCCACATGTCCATCTCCTTGAGTTCTCCTGCAAAATTCCCTGAGTCACCAAAGAAAAGAGTTTCAAGCTCAAAATGGGTCTTTGAAGCTTTTTGCCCAATTGAAGTGATGAGCAAGAGGACAATCAAGGTTAATCACACATTTTCGAATGAGGAAGATGCTGCGTCTACTTGAGATTGGGTAGCTGATCTCTGGAAATAATACACTGATCATAAGGAGACACCTAATTGGGTGACAATTTGTTCTCTAATGGTGCAGCTCATCCTGCTGTTAATCCTCTCTTCCGTAGTCCCTGTTCTAATGAGGTGAGCACTAAATCAGGATGCTGGCTCCCTTCATCTCTTGAGAATCAACCAGTGTTCTTCATCATTAAGACTTTCCACAAGGTAATGAGGAGATTTCTCCTGAATAGTTGATTGGAATACAAATAAAACAACTGGAACAAATTAACACTAGTTGGAGATAGAGCCTCAGAGAATAAAAGCTTCTCATAGTCCTTTTGCCAGCCCCGTTCAAGACACTGTGCCTGGCTTGCTGAGCAGGACGTCCTTCCCTCATTGATCGCACTGCCTGCATTAGCCTAAACCTGGACCGTGGACTTCACAAAAACTCTGTACCCTACAAGAAGTTACTGAGGGAATAAAGAATGAGCATTTGTGTAGCTTTTATACTCTACCTAGACCTGTTTTAAACATTTCACACATTTAAATAATTCCATTATTATAAAGACACTATAGAAAGATGCTATTATTATCTCCATTGTATTAGTTAGAGTCTACCAACTGTCTCTCAGCTTATCATATGGTGGTGACTAACTTATAGCTATGATGCTGGAAGCTATGCCACTGGTATTTCAAATGCCAGCAGCATCCCCTATGGTGAACAGGTTTCAGCAGAATTCCAGACCAAGCTAGACTAGAATGAAAACCCAGGTGATGCACCTAAAACAAAACCCTTAACAAAACCCCTACTGATCACAATCTCATACTTGGGTGACTGTGAGCCAGGATAGACTTGACACTCGCTAACAGCAATATGATCCTTCATAAATAATTGAGAATTTATGGTTGGGTTAAGGCTAGGAAATGACAGGTGATAGATTACAGATTGATAGATAGATATAGATGATTTTTCATTGAATTGAATTGAGCTGGCCTTGTTGTCGATAACAGAATGAATGCATACCTACATCCAGAGAGTCTTCCCAAACACATACTCACTTGGAGAAGCACCTGAGAAGTAATATGCACTTAAGTATTTCATCATTCTCTGAAGACAGAGAATGTCTAGCATGTATGGTTTGCTACTTGACTTATCACTTAATAGAATATTAGATACTCTGTAGTCCTGCAAAGAATTACAGCCTTAGAAAACCAAAGGGAGCCATTCTAACCAGTCCTATTGGGTTGCTATGGAATGGGATTGATTCAAAGGCAGTGATTTTGGTTTGGGGGTTATTATATATATATATATATATAAAACATATATATAAACTCTTGAATTTCTATAAGAAGGTAAAAAATCCAACATGTTTATTACATTTCTTCTAAGAAACAAATGATATTAAAACTTGGTGCAGAAAACTATTTAAAAATCTTTCCTGTTGCATCAGGAAGAGAACATCAACTTTATTCAGCTTAATCTTCCAGTTTTCTGAAGGAAAAAACTGAATCACAGAAAGAATTGGTTGTCTCAAGGTCATGGAACTCTTGGTGTGAAAAATACAGGTTCGGGGCTAGATGGCCCCCATCCAGGGTTGTTTCCTGGGGTCTCATAACTCAATTTCAAGCTAAGGGCTTTCCAAAATTATTTATTTCTTCAGTTTGCTCTTCTGGATGTTTAAGATAATTAGCTAGAATTCTTTCTTTGCTTGAACTCTTCTGACTAGGGATTCTGTAGATGAAAACCAAGAAAAACCCTGATTCATTTTTCTACCCACCACGTTTCTGTCATTTTTGTCTCACATCTGTGACTAGCACATTGCTGTGATGCTAGAAACCATGTCATAGATATTTTCAAATACCAGAAGGGTTACACCCAAATGTAACAGATTTCAAAGGGATTCCTAGACTAAGGGCAGATTATGCAGATGGAATAGTTGTCCACTTCTGAAATGGTAGCTGCTGAAAATCTTATTATGAGCAAAACATTGTCAAATATAATAGCAGTGTATGAGTCCTTCAGATTGGAAGGCACTGAAAATATGTCTGGAAAAGAGGTGTCTTTTCAAAGTAGAGTCCATTTTTTTCTGACATGGGTGGAGTGTCATTTTCACATGGGATGTGCTAGGCCAGGTTGACTAGAAAAAAAACCAACAACCCAGTGATACCCATATTTGTGTAGGAAATAACTTTATATCAAGAAATAACTGTATATAAGGAAAGCATCTTAGCTTGATACAACTTAAGTCCATAAGTCCATCTTCAGACTCAGGAAGCCCCATCTAATATTGCAGAATGCAGGAATATCACAGACCACTGGGGGGCAAAGTCCCAGGGAATTCAATAACAGTGAGTACATCTCCAGGTCTCTGGGAGATGGCAGCATGCCTCACCAGCAGGAAGGTGAAGGCAGAGAGAGAGCAGAAGCGGTGGGGGAAAGGAGAGCACGAAGGTTCCCAGAATCCTCCTGATGAGAAAGCCACATCCACAAGGAATTACCATCAGATTGTAACCTGATTGACAGGCTAGACGCCACCACATCCACTCATATATCAGATGACATGAAAATAAGTAATTACTATATCACACATGCTCAAAATTAGGAGAAACAGCTGCATCATTAATATTCAGAAGGTTGAGTGTATGAAATATGAATCTAGGAAAATTGGAATTCATAAAAAATAAATGGAAAAGAAGAAGTGAATGAGCTGAAATCCACTTTGGTCCAGAAGGCACATGGTACACGATGCTGTATGTGGAAAGTTCAATAGGAAAGACATACATTCATCATCAGGATAGTTCAAGATCCGTCTTGAAGTACAATGCCTACATGTAAGTCCAATTGATGCAACTATTATTCAAATTTATCAACCACAAAAGCTGGTGACGAAGAATTCTACTAACTTCTTCAGTTCAAAATTGATTAAAAAAGATTCATTTATAACTATAATCAATAATGATTGAAACACAAAAGTTGCGAACAAAGAGAAAGGAACATTTAATTGGAAAATATGGGCCTGGTAATAGACATGGAGCTGGAGGTCAAATGATAGAATTTTACAAGACCAATGACTCGTTCATAGCAAAGACCACTTTTCAACAACAGAAGAAGTGACTATACACATGGACTTCTCCAAAAGAATGCAAAGAAATCAAACTGACTTCCTCTGGGGGAAGAGATGATGGAAAAGCTCAATATCAGCAGCTAAAAAAAGCCCAAGGGGTACATGTGGAATATACCATCAATTGCTCATTTGTAAGTTCAGGATGAAGGTGAAGAAAATGAACACAAGCCCATGAGAGCAATAATGCAACTCTGAGTATACTCGTTTGAGTTTCAAGGACATGTCAAGAGCAGATTTGACACATGGAACACGAGGTACAGAAAACCTGACTAACTGTGCAGTGACATCAAGAATATTATGCATGATGAAAACAAAAGATCACGCAAAAGACAGGAAAGAAATAAAAGATCAGCATGAATATCAGAAGAGATTCTGAAACCTTCTCTCAGTCATAGAATATCTAAGGCAGTCGGAAAAATTATAGTCAAAGAGCTGAACAGAAATTTTCAAAGGGCAGCTTGAGGAAATATAGTAAACTATTATAATGAAATGTGAAAAGATTGGGAGTTAGAAAGTCAAAAAGAAAGAACACTATCACCATACCTCAAACTGAAAGAATGTTTTTTTAAAGTTTCAAGCCTGATATTGCAAAGTGGAGAGATTCTATTGAACAGTGCAAGTGTTCAAAATATTGAACAGTGCAAGAAACATCAAAAGATATTGAAAGGAATGCATAGTTATTATACCAAAAGGAACTGGCAGATGCTCAAAAATTTCAAGACTAAGCAGTGTGAGCTGCACTGAAGGCCCTCGCTAACGACAAGACTCCAAGAATGGACAGAACACCAATTAAAATGTTTCAACATCAGCTTACAAAGCACTGGACATCCTTGCTTGCCGATGTCAAAACATTTGTAAGGGATCTACTGACCAACCAACTGGAAGAGATCTCTATTTGGGCTCATTCCAAAGAAAAGTGACCCAATAGAATGAAGAAGTTATTGACTATGATCATTAATATCACAGGCAAGTAATATTTTGCTGAAGATAATTCAACAATGATTTTCTTTTCAACAATGATTCCAGCAATACATTGTCAGAGTTGTAGTTTGATGCCATCTAATTGGTTCTGACTCAGAGAGACCCAGCACACAATAGAAAGAAACATTGCTTGGCCCTACATTGGTCTCACAGTTGTTCTTATGTTTGCGCCTATTGTCCCAACCCCGGTCAGTCTCTCCTATTGACAGTCTCCCTCTTTTTAGCTGCCCCTCTACCTTACCAAGCACAATATCCTTTTTCAGAGATCAGTCTTTCCTGACAACATGTCCAAAGCACATGAGACATCTCACCATCCTTGCTTCGAAAGAACGTTCTGGCTGTATTTCCTCCAATACAGATTTGCTTGTTCTTTTGGCACTTTGTGGCATCTTAAAATAGTCTGCCTGAAACATAACTCAAAGCACAGATTCTTCCTTGGTTTTCCATAGTCAATGTCCAACTTTCACATGTATATTGGGTAATTTAGAATACCACGGCTTGGGTAAAGCACACCTTAGTTCTCAAAGTAACACCCTTGTTTGTCAGCACTTTCAAGAGCTCATATACAGCAGATTTATCCAATGAAATGTTTCATTGTCATTGTGCCTCCATAAATTCAAGATGGATTCAGAAGAGGACAAAGTGGGAGGAATGTGATTATTGATGCCAGATGGATCTTGTCAGAAAAGCAGAGAACATCAGAAATATGTTGAGTTATGTTTTATTGATGATACCAAGGTATTTGATTGAGGAGATTATTACAAATCATGTACAAAATTAAGAAGAATAAGAATTCCAGAAGAGTTTATGGTCTTAATGGAACCTGTACATGGAACAAAAAGCTGTTGTACAAATACAACAAGGGGGTTCTGTGTGGCTTAAAATCAGGAAATGTATGTGCCACAGTTTTATCATTTTATCATACTTACGTAATCAACATGGGAACAGAAGATTTGAGAAACTAGATTGTAGGAAGAAGAATGTAGTCTCGGCATTGGAGGAAGTTTTAAGGATAAGCTGGGTAGAATAAGCAAGCCACCTTACTTGCTGAAAGTGAAGAGGACTTCAAGTAAAGAGGATTTCAAACACTTGCTGAAGATCGGGAATTGCAACCTTCATTCTAGACTACAACCCAGTGTAAAGAAAACAAAAAAATCCTCACAGCTGGATCACTGGGCAACATCACGATACACACAGAAAAGATGGATGGTGTCAACCATTCACAGTCAGCACAGCAGTCAAAATATCAACAAAGCATTGCATCTCACAAATCTGCTGTGCAATATCCCTTTAATGTGTGTAAGGGCAAGGAGGTCATTTGAGGACTAAGGTGCACCTGACTCACACCATGAGAATGGTGCAGGACCAGGTAGTGCTTTGTTCTGTTGTACTTAAGGTCACGATGAGTCAGAAACCATTCACAGGGGACTACCGACAACAATAACAACAGTGTTTCCATGAAGTTTATGTCCATTATTAATGCCAACACAATCCTGCTTTAATACATGCAGGATTTGTACACTGCCTAGTACATAAATGTTCTCAGTAAATAATCTTCATATTTAAAGATGACAAGACCATTATAAAAAGAGTCTCTGTTTTCCTAAAGTACAGACAGCATTATCCAAATCAAGAATAAATCATTAAGACCTTTGTTAGAAAGGAACATCAGATGGAGAAATAAGTGTCGGTTGATGACTGAAGAGCATTTCAGAAGCCCCTGTTGTCTTGAAGGGTAGCACTCAAATGCTTTATACTCATTAGGAATCTTTCAGATTTTAACAGGAAAAGTGTCTCGGCAGTAAATGGCGTAAAAGCAATGTCAGTGTGGTGATTTAGAGTCGGCTGGTTTATGGCGTGCTTTCTTCTGTGGTAAAAAGGAGGCTCCTGGGGGAGGAGGCTCCAAGTTTGATGGCAAACTGCAAGGTCAACAGCTCAAAACCATTGTCCGCTTCAGGGAGAAAGATGAAGCCTTGTACTTCTCGTAAGAGTTCTAGTGTCTGAACCCTGCAGGAGCAAGTCTATCCCACATGTACCTATCCTGTGAGCCGGAATTGACAAAGCAGCACAGGGTGGGAGCTTTAGCTCAAAGTCTTCAGGTGACTACACTTTGCTTCCCTCTCCAATAGTGGCTCACGTGTGGCCCTGCCATCCCCGGTCCCCAGGGACTTATTTCCATAGGAGGACATCGCTAATTTAAAGAGAAGGAGGTCAAATGCAATCTTTCTAGAAATGTTTGCGAGAGAGAGAGAGAGAGAGAGAGAAAAGTATTATCTTTTCCACTGAAGTTGACTCTGGGCAGAGCGAGAACTTCTTATGACCATTTGGTCCCCGAGAATGGAGCTAATTAAGGATCAGTTGCAAAAAAAGTCGACTGCTCATTTTACCGTGGTTCAAGATAATTCCCCAACAGTGATGATGCTCCGATGGACAATCTGCATAAAACCACAATGGTCTGGATCAAAACAATGGATGATGTGAGATGCCCCCACTGCCCAACCTCCTTTCCTTTACCTGATCTATCCCGTTTCCTTCACTTCATCTTCCTTGATTATCCCTCGAGGATGCAGGGTCCCCTAAATCAGCAGAAAGTTTTGGAAAATTGAGGAAGGTTTAAGCATATTTGTTATTCAGTGCCATTGAATCCACTCATACTGCTGGCTATACGATGGGACAGTACGCAACGCTTTGCCATCCTCACAACATTGCTGTGTTGGAGCCCATTGCTGCAGCCGCTGGGCCAATGCCTCTCATTGAGGGTAATTCTCTTCTTCCTGGACCTTTTGCTAAACCAAGAATGATGCCATTCTCCAGAGATGAGCCTCCATCTATGAGTCAGACAAAGTCTTCCCCCTCCCTTCTAAGCAGCATCCTGGTTGTACTTCCTTCAAGATAGGTGTAGTCACTCACTTGATAGTCCAGATAAAATGATTCAAGCTTTTTGAGCAGATTGAAATCAATAGAATGTGTCAGAGGATGTTGACAATGAGATAATATGAGCTGAAATCCTCTTCTTTAGGTTCATGGAAGGGGACAAGACCACTGGGTGAGGACAGTATCCCCTGAAAGGAGGGTAGCATACTCCCTCTCTCCAGTAGGATGAAAGAAGAGGTACAGTAACCATTGACTATCACCCCCTTTGGATGTAACCTTGTAATATATATCCAACATGGATATTAACTTTAAGGTATCTACCTCTAACTGAGCCAGTGTCCAAAGACCACAAAGAACTAGTTCCCTCAACTAGAGAGAAGCAAGACGCTTGGGAAAGCATATTGAAGACAATCTCTTGAAAATTCACATTGCCATTGAAAGTGCATTTTTCTATGGAAAGTAGGGAGCTATCCTTTTGGATATATTTCCTGTTTCACACTGTGAAAACACCCAGAACTTCCCCTTTATTCCCATTATTGCAGTTTGGCATCACTGTTTGTGTAATCGTTTGGTTAATTTCTCCATTCCCTGACACACGGCAGGGTTTGTGTCACCAAAGACGGTGTCTAGCGTGGTAACTTTTCCATGCTCAGAAGTAGGACAGACCCTGGCACCTGGGAAAGCACACAGTAAGGTTAGAGTTGACGGGAAACTATTGCCTTGCTCTCAAAATCTGGATCAGACTTGAAAGCAAGTACCAGTCAAAGGTCCTCCATCTCTGTCCTCTACCCCGTAAAAAGCTTTCACACACCCTGAGTCCAGGATTGAAAGGGCATAGCATGTTCTTCCCACAAATGATTTTGAAACTGGATTCTGAAATCTTTTCAGTTTCTAATTATCAAATTAATTGGAAACTGAAAAGATAACAAGAAGACTTTGATGCCATTGTTCCCTGTTGATGTTGTTGTTGTTAGATGCGTCATGTCAGTTCTGGCTCACAGTGACCCTGGGTACAATAAAACTAAACACTGCCAGGTCCTGAGCCAAGCTCACAGTGAGTCTTCTGTTTGAGCCATTGGCCGCAGCCCCTGTGCCCATCTGTCTTGATAAGGGTCATGCCTAACCACCATGTGAGGGTGTTGCTTAATCGCCATCTGGGATCATCTACTGTCTAACAGGTCCTAGTCTGTTTGCTTGACATCTGTGATTTTGTTCAGTCATTGCGACTGCCTTCTACCATCAGTGTCACCATTTTGCAGATGAGAAAAGTAAGGCCTGGGGGTGGGGGGAGGTGACGGTGTATAGGGTTGCCTGGCAACAGAATCCTTGGATTCCAATGCAGCAGTCCCAGACTGGCAGGCTATGTCCTTCCCCAAAATAAATTAGGCCCAGGAGGTGCTCCTCCCACTGATTTCACTGTAGAGAAGAAGGTGTATGTTCTATTGCATCTCTGGCCTTTGCAGTTTTCAAATAGGATTTCTAGCAGTGCAGTAATTGTCCCCAAATCCCATTACCACCAAAGAGGTTGGGACAACCCAGAAATGTCTTCTAAGGGGAATTTCCTGACCCCGCCTGCCAGACCGCCTCTTCCTGGAAGGGAAGATGAATGGTGTCTGCTCCAGTTATGGGCCTACGCCTCCATTTCTGGAAGAGGTGTTTTATTTTAACGCTAAATCTTTACAAGCTCCTTTGTACACTCACAGGAGCACTCTTCGGTTTGTTTTGTTTTCAGAGTGGAGTGGTAGCCGGCACTTTAAAAATTACAACCCCCCGGTGGATCCCCATGCCTCCATTACCTGGGCAGTGAGAGCTCCACATTTTTATTTTTAATTTTCCAGCAGTGATGACAGCCAGGCTACTCTGGTGAAATATGCCTTCGAATTACTAGATAGTTCAATGGGAGGTAGGCAGTGTCGGTTCACTGACTAAGCAAGGTAAACATGGCTGGTCGGTGCATCCTGACTAGCAGAGGCTCTTCTCACATTCAAAATCTCACTTTGAGATGTATAGTAAACACTGGCATACAGGGAACAATTTCACACTACTTATGTAAACTTGCACTACATATTAGTAAGCAAACACATAGAAGTTCACACTTTTTTTTCTTTCTCTGGTCTATATATATATGATACATATATACATACATATGTATACATATATTTTATTTTAAAAGTGCCTCACACAGTTGTAGTAGCAATTAAGTCCAGTCGCCATGGGTCAGATGTTAAACGAGAGGCATCTGCTGACTAGCATAGCTGTCAGGCTTGATCAATTAGGAAGCGGGAAGACCACAGGCTGATAGAGATGAGGTCATATGAGTCCAAGGTCAGCAGGCACTGGAGCAGGCCACCGCAGTGTAGTTGGGTTGCTCGCAGTGTAGTTGGGTTGCTCGCAGTGTAGTTGGGTCAATGAGCCAGAGGCAGTAGCTGACCCAGCAAAAAGTAATCTAGCTTCCATAAAAGTGACAACTTACATAGGCACAGGCCACACCCCAGTGAAACTTCCTTCCACTGCATCAGGACTGTCACCTACTTAAAGGGGTAGCAGTCCTCCTTGATATTGCCTGGCTGCTCACAAGCAGAGCCCACCATGGTGTTGATTAGATCCCATCCTGGGCGGGGCTTCTCATGCTAAATTGAGAGTCCTGGAGCATCCACGTAGACACAAAATCTAACTCCGAAGCCTCACTCAGTGGAAAGCCACCCCTGGATGTAGAGGTGTTAAGGAAGATTCATTTAAAAGTAAGCCACAGCAACCTAGTCCTTTAAATTGCTGGTTAAACAATTAAATAGAATTGTAACTTTTGAGGTATGGTTCTAATTAAAAGGGAAGGCCATAGTCAAAGAACTTCATATTTTGCAGCACAAGCTTTGCACTGCGCTCTAACTTCTGAGGCTCCTGGGGTCGAATTCCCAGAACTCTGTCAATAATGTGGTTCACTAGCAAATTTGATGTGTTTCCTCAGCTGTAACAGAGCATGTTAGCAAAACATTTGCACACAACTCCCAAGGGATCTAGAAAGAATCTGGAGATTTCTATTAGCATTTTGAAGTTTGTGATTTTTTCCCCTAAAATGTAGAGATCTGTTTAGTGAAACCCACTTGATGTTTGAATAAGATCTCACCCAGCTGTACTACCCATTATGCAACTGTGACAATCCTTCAGAGATAAGCCACTGAGGTTTCAAGGAAGAACAGGTTGAGTTGCAGCTAATCTGACCTGAGTTCAACTGTCTTCTGTGGGCCATCTATACATGGCAAGAGACTGCCTATGACACCTATCCACAAGGGTTCTACTTTAAAAATCTTGGGGTCCATTGAGTTATAATACTCAGCTGCTAACTCAAAGGTTGGAAGTTTGAGTCCACCCAATGGCACTACAGAAAAAAAAAACTTCATGGTCAACATCCACTAAACCAGCCATTGAAAATCTTAGGGAACACAGTCCCGGGTTCATGCACATGAGGTTGATTGGAGTCAACTGGATGAAAAATAGTACTTTAAAATATGAGCAGGGCTTAAAAATTCACAGAATAATGGAATTAAAAGATTATCAAAAAAAATCTCAGAGCTCTTTGAAACTGCTACATATACTGATATAGTACAGATGTTTTAGGTCATTTTTCCTCATGTATTAAAGCCAGTGGTTCATATACATTGATGGCAGTTTTAATGCCTATCAGTGCAGCTATCTTTTTTGTTTGTAAAGTAGACATCTAGCTTCTGAGAGACAGGGTCTATAATTGCGTCTTCTTTTAAAAGCAAACAAACCCCAAGGCATTGCCATCCAATGTGTTGTGACTCATAGAAATCCTCTAAGGCAGAGTAGGATGGTTTCGTAGGATTTCCAAGGCTACAAATGCTTGTGGAGGTAGACTGCCACCCCTTTCTCCAGAGGAGCTGGTGATGCTTAGAAAGTGCTAACTTTTGTTTAGCAGGCAAGCCCTGAACCGCTGTGCACCAGGGTTCCTTTCGTTATTATCTTGGCAGTATCAAAGTTCAGGTGAAAACTCATCAATCTCATTTAGAGTTTTTTTTATCAACTTATCTTAAAATAGTAAATAGAAACAACTACACCAAGCATTTATTGACTTGCTTAATTAAAAGATACAAGAATTAACTTCATCTTAGGAAAGCATGATCTTTATTTTGAACAACTTTCCTATGATATTTGAATTTTGATCATTCCCTTTTCAGGGAAGACTGTTTGGTTTCTATGATATCCTCATTTCTACTTTACCTCTCTGCTGCTCCTTTACGGGCTCCCCAATTTGGTTGGTCACCATGAACCTTCATCATGCCTACATCTCTAGCTACCTTCTCATTCATAGATGCAAATCCTTCAGTACTGTGTGCCATTTATCACCTGCAGCACACTGCCTGTGTTAGTCCAGATAAACAAAAGAAACAAATCCATCAACATGCATATGGATATACGGGAAAGGTTTATATACAACCAGGGGTCTCCCCATGGCTCCTTGTTTCCAGGGTTCAGGGTCCACCAACAGCATCCACCGGTGGTAGAAGCAACCCGGTGCTGGCAGGGGTCTCCACATGGCTTCTCCAGTTTCAGAGGTCTGATTCCATCAGGACAAGGCCATGTGGCTTCTCCTCCGGCTCCTTCAGCTCCTAAGATGCTGCCATCTTGTCTTGTCTGTAGTTCATTGTCTCTGAGACTAACTCCCCAAAACTGGGGAGATAGCTTCTCATCTCCACGAGGGAAATATGGCGAGATTTCCCAGAAGTCTCAGGAGAAAGCCATGCCCACACGGAGGCCTCACTGGATACTCAATGGCTATTTCCAGTTTAACAGGCTAGACTGCACCCCTACATCTCAATCATGAAATTAACATAAGCACATGACCACCACACTGTCCCCAAGCTCCTTTGTTCATCAATAAAAATGAAGAGAATATTGATAATAAAGGTTAATTTCAAGAGTTCCCGAGGTTCATAGAGAGACCTGGTGCATCAATGGCTTGTGTTGTTTTGTCTTCTGCTTCAAGTTCCTCCCTGCTGAGGTCAATTGCTATCCTTAGAATAGGAGCTTTGGAAAATCCAGGAGTTCGGAAAACTCAATTTCTAATCTTAAGGACCATTTCGTTCTGAAACTTACATTTAGTACATAAAATCTTAGTAAAAGTTGAGAGCTGTGGTGAGATCTCAGTAGGATTAAAACTTTCCAAACCATTCCCACCTCCAGATCACAGGTACCTTCCCAAGTAGGTGCTGGTCAAGGACTACTAACACCTATGTGAGTGGGGAGTAGGGAGGGCACTCTGATTTTACCCAAATCATAGCTACAAACAAACTGAGCAAGTATACAAACACTTAGTAGACACTTACCCACTTACCCACCTGCCAAATACACATGGCAGGGCTTTATTTCAGCAGCAACCCTCTTCACAGAGACTTACTCACTGCCATAAAGTTAATGCTAACTCAGTGAATTTATAGGGCAGGGTAGAACTGCCCCTTTGGATTTTGAAGATTGTAACTTTTCATATGAGTCAAATATCTCATCTTTCTCTCATTAACAGAAACCACTTCAACATATTCAGATGAAAGAAATGTAAAGGAGGGCTGGGTGAGGAGTGAGACATTCTAGATCAAAATTTTATTGCTAATAAAAGTGCCCCAATCAATGGCAAGCCAAATGATTTATTGGATTAATGATTTCTCCTTGAGAGAAGACATGGAAGGGAGAGGCTTACAGTGTCAGTGAAACAACCCCTTCACTCTTCAGTGATGCACAATTATCATGAAGCATCACTCTCTAATTGTCTTCAAATCCCATTCCAGTGAGAAAAAGAGAGATGTGAACAAATCATAAGGAGATCTTGAGATTGGTTCTGGGTCACTGAGTTCCATTTAAGACTCCCTTTCCCCAAGCTTAGTTTTTTTTTTCCACTTACACTCATTCAACATAGTAGACCCTACCTTTCTGTAAAAGTACAAAAACACTATAGTATGAGGATGAAGAGGATAACTTGATTCTCCATGTCTTAATCATTATTCACAGAGTAGCAGACATGAATTAGAATGCTAGCTATTGCTTTTCATCTCTAGACAATCCAGCGAATTCTCAAATTCTGTGAATGTCAGTTTTCTCATCTATAAAATAAGAATGATAATTTCCATGTTTTAAACTCATTCCAAGGAACAAATGAAATTATGTATGACTTTTGATGGACAGTTAAGAAAAATGACTTTCCCATCCGCCTCTTCATTCTTCCAGTTAATTCTGACCTCCATTTCTTAGCATATTCTCATTTATGGAGGAAGTAAGAAAAAGTCGACCAGTGAAAGAGAATTCTAGAAAACAATACACTACTTAGGACCAAGGCTCTTTTGCCTAACAGCCTTCCCAGCTGGCTTCTCAATAAAATAAGCAAAATATAAAGCTCTGTAGAGCATCCTGTTGACCAGTCTCACCTGCTTGCGGGTTCCTTAGACAGCACACTCATTGTCATTGAGTAAAATGCTCCCTTTCCTCCTGAACAAACAATAATGACATCAATTCTTAGGGACAAATATGCACACTAGCTGCCCCATGATTGTCATGCTTACAGTGCCGTTTGAAGAATAAATAAAAGTCTAGTTTTTGATTGCTTGCTGTCGCTGGGACCAGGGTCATTGACTCACACAATCTCAAACCCCACTCACTACTAATGACTCACTCTGACTCACTGTGACCCATTAGGACAGAGTAGGGCAGTTTCTGTTGGCCAAGGCTGTAAATGTTGAAGGACAAAAAAAATCTATCATTCTTCCATGGAATGACTATTGGGTTAAACTACTGACCATGAGGTTTTCAGGCCAAGGTCAAACGCACGTGTCACCAAAGCAAAACAACTGCCTAGTCCCGTGCCATCCTCAAAGTCCTATCTAAGCATGGCCCCATCTTGGCAGCCATTGGGTATCAATCCATCTCTGTAAACATCCCTCCTTCCCCCTTCTTTTGGCTGGCTCTCTACTTTGCCAAGTCTGATGGACACTCCATTGGCTGACCTTGCCTGACAGCAGGTCCAGAGAACATGAGACGTAGTCTCATGACCCTCATTCCTAAGGAGCTTTGTGGCTCTCTTCTTTCAAAACAGATTTGATCATTCTTCTGACTGTCCATGATGTATCCATGTTCTTCTGAGGAGATAGTTGTGTTTGGAAGGATGAATAGAACTTTAACAAATGTTAAATTAATGGAGGTCTCCATAAAGAAGGAATAAAATATAACCAAAATCATTTAGATAGTCCATAAGTACCAAGAGTGTTTGAGAAACAGCAAAAGTTCCACTGGGATCAATAGCAGAGCCACTAAATAGAAGATGTAAGCAATAAGAGAAACAGTGTGCTCTTTCCTCTCATCTTGTGTGATTGTTGTGATTCATAGCTACCCCATAGCAACAGCAGAAGGAAACCTAGACCTATCCATTGTTGCCGCAAGTGTGTCAGTCTATCTTGTTGGGATTTTTTTGTGTGCTTTTTCAACACCCTCCACTTTATCAAGGGTAATGTCCTTTTCCAGGGACTTATCTCTTCTGATAACATGTCCAAAGCATATAAAACTAAATCTTGCTATCTTTGCCTTTAAGAAGGATTCTGGCTATACTTTCAAAGTATAGCAGTCCGTAATCCAAATTCAATTCAATTTGACTGCAATTCAAACACATTGACTCTTCAAACACAATTCAAATACCAGCATCACAATTCCAATACATTGATTCTTCTTGGATTTTTCATAGTCACTGTCCAACTTTCATATGCTTATGAGGCAATTGAAAAATACCATGGCTTTGGTCAGGCATACCTTAGTCCTGAAAGTGACCTCCTTGCTTTTCACTACTTTAAAGAGAACTCGTGCAAAAGATCCCCTGATGGCAGCGAGTCGTATAATCCAAACAAATCTTGAGATAGACAGTGCTGTCCTATTTTTCTAGAGCTGGAGACTGGGAGACATTAAGTGCTTTTTCTAAAGTCACTTTGTATCTTCAGGGTCCAAAACACAAATTATGATGCACAGCAAGCCTATAGTACAGAGAATTGTGTTTCTATCTTTTCCAGGCTATAAGTGTCTATAGGAGCAGAAAATCTCAGAGTGACTAGTGGATTGAACTCCTGACCTTGAGCTTTGCAACCCAACACATAACCCACTATATCACTAGGGCTCTTTTTCAGGTTTCAAGCAGACTTTGAATGAGGCTAATCTCCTTTTGAACAAAAGCAAGAAAAACTTGGAAATCGGCATTGAAAGTTGCCATTAAATGCTAGATTACGAGTTTCTCGGGGCAGGATCTTTGTCTTTGTCATTTAGGAACAGCAACTAGCTAGCACATAATAGGGACTCCTAAAGTTACTTTGAGGACACACTTTACTTTAGGGTAACGAATGCTAAGATTGGTCACTCACATATCAAGAAAAACCTCATTTCCTTGTCAAGTCAAGCTCTTCGAGCATCATAGAAACCTGCACATGACCACAGTATGACAAACTGACAAGAAGACACAGTTGACTCTAACAATATGACATATTACTTCCTTCACTGTTCATTCTCAGAGTCCCTCTTTTCATAGGAAAGGAGCCCTGGTGGAACAAGGGGTTCCATGTTGGACTCAGACATCCAAGGGAGCAGTTCTACTGTGGCATTCAGAGCTGCTATAACCCATAAAGAGTTGGCCGGTGATGGATTTATCATCACAGGAAGTAGTCTTGAGCATACAGTGCTTAAATGTCTAGCTGCTAGTTAGCTGCTAGGGCATCACTTGAAAACCACCAGCTCTCTGAAGGAGAAAGACGTGGTAGTTTGTTTGGAAACCCCATGGGACAATTCTACTTGTCCTGGAGGGTCTTTGGAAGTGGATGCACAGAAATAATCACTGATGCAAGAATTTATAGGGGATAGAGGGGTGGGAGTGGGCAATATGAAAAGTGTGGGGACTTAGGAAATAAACAATTAATGCCTGAGGGGAGAGGGAGCACTCGAACGGATTGTGAAGTACACCACTAATTTTCATGGTGGTGTTGAGTAGAACATGTCCTAAAATTGATTGTGGTAATGATTATACCATTCTTCTTGAGGTGATTGAACTAATGAACTGTATGCTTATACAGAAAAAGTGCCAATAAAACTGTTTTAAAAAGTATTTAGTATTTATAATCTCAAAGTAGTTCAAGTCAAGCTATGAACTCCAAAGATTCTCATTTTTATCATATCACAGCAATTTGGAAGAACAAAAAAAGATTGATGAGACAACACATAGGCTGCAAGGCTTAGAGCTATTGTCAAAGGTAGCCCAAACTTATGGTAGCCCTATGTATGAGAAAACACCCCCATAAGAACTCTTTCCTTACTCACAAACTTGGGTCCAGTCAGTAGTGCTATGAGGTGATTCATAAGGTTTTCATTGGTTCTATTTTGGAAGTAGATCCAAAAGAAGGAATACAATATTCACAGCCTGGAATTTTCCCCAAAACCTTTCCACTATGAATGAACCCGCTGGTTTCTGGTATACTGATGGCATCGCTTCTAGCATCATAGCACCATGCAAATCCCTTTGGAAGGGCAATCACAGCACCATCAAACTCCTACAGAAGGCCAAACTAATGACAGACAGGAAGACACACTGGACTCCAACATTATCTCTCCTCTAACTTTGAATGGTAGCTGCATGAGAGAGCACCAGCTGCATTCAAAGAGGTGTCCAAGTTCTGGTCCCTCACCTTTGGCCTCTTTATTCCTGTCCACTCTGTGGCATTCAGGGAACACCTATGAAATACTGGAAGGTGTGCAACCTGCCCAGAGTGCAAAGTAAAGCACACGATGGTGCTCTGACCTTTTTAAGAGAGTCACTCTGTGATCTTAAAATGATGATAACATTCATCACTATATAATTGTGCTCATTTTCTAACAACAAATACATAGTAGAGACTATTCAGCCACACATAGGTCTCAGGAAAGAGGCAGTGTCACACAGGGGTTAAAAAATCACAGACCTTGAGAAACAACAGATGCCAGATTCAATACCTGCTCCTCTGCTTTTTCACTCTGAGGCCCAGGACTAATCACTTAACCTTTCCAAGGCTCAATGCCTACATTTACAATGTGAGGATTTTAAGGCAACCTATCTTGTGGGATTGTTGTCAGAATAAAATGCATGCAACATGTGTGAGTTTCCATTTTGATGTAGACCCACATACCTGATAACTACTGAAGCCCTTATTTAAAAAGGGGAAAAGCCGCTGAGCCCCAGTGGCTTAGTGGTTGTGCGCAGAACTATGGCTCACTGGGATGGAGGTTCAATTCCAGCAGTGGCTCCACAGGAGCAAAGGCTCAGCCTCCTACTCCCACCACCAGAGGGCAGTGATGCCCCCCCCAAAAATAAATAAATAAATAAATAAATAAATAAATAAATAAAGGGGCAAAAGCATAGTAGCCATTTGAGTGATGCTTTGCCTATGACCAGGCTGAGACAATAGTCTAAGCCTCATGGTCTGTGAGTTCTTATTTTTTAAAAACTTATTTTAGTAGAAATAATTTCAGGTGTCACTGCTTTCCACAAGGGTGGGGGAGGGGGCACGATGCATCTATTATCATTCACTCAAATAATTACTCAAACTAACAATACCATCAGATTTAAGTGGATGCGCCAAGTTCATTCCATTTACCACATACACAGATCTATATGGATGAGCAAGGTTTATTCCATTCACACACACACACACACATACACACACACACACACACACCAGATTAGAAAGAGCCAATTAAGATTGCTCTCGCCTATGGCTTAGCAAGCATTCTGCTCAAAGGGATTTTAAATTTCTCAGGGGATCATGAATAGAGAAAGAAAGAGGATGGAGAATTCTTCTCTGCTCTCAGCAGGAATGCATAGAGAAAAAAAAATAAACCTCTTAGGTTGATAGCCTTCAGCAGATCTTTTAAGAGTCCTCCCAAAGTTTTATTTCTTTTCCCCATACACGGGATGCCAAAGGGGCCAACAGTCAGGTTGCAGACCGCTAACAGAAAGCCTGGAGGTCCAAACCATCCCATGACTTTGAAGGGAAAAGACGTAGTCATCTGCTCCAGAAGGATTTGCTGCTGTTGCTCTGTGCTGTCAAGTGGATGCTGTCTCATTGAGACCCCACACGAGGCCGTTAAATGGCTCTACTGAGTTTCCAAGGCTGTGATCACTGCTGGAACAAATTGTCAGTTCCCCGTCCCTCCATCCTGGGAGAGTCACAAACCTGATGGGTGTGAATTTGACCCAAGGAAACCTTACAGGGCAGCCAGATCCTGGCTCAAGAGAGCTCTGAGTGGGAATTGACTCAATGACTCCTAACAACAGCTACTGGGAGAATGACATCAGCCAGGCTGGGGACAAAGTTCAAGTCACAAATGAGCAAGAATTAAAGGCAGCAAAGAGTAGACTTTCTCAGCTTCATTGCCTGCTGGTCCTGTTCTTAGCTCTCTCTCTGCACATGCTTCCTCCAGCAATCTGTTTGACTTCATGCCTTTGACTTCATGCCTTTACAGCTGGCAGGGCCGTTCCCTGCTCTTCACTACTTAGCTTCTTGGGCCAATTCAGATTCTGTATCCTGTGCTCAGCTGCAACTTTGCCCACTTCTCCATTCAAGGCAGAATCCATCAGTCCTGGCATAATGAGTCTATAGCTGGTTGTTCATGTATATTTGAAATTATATATATATTATATTTATATTAAATTAGCTACTTATATTTGTTTCTTTGACGTGTCAACCCCTCGTTTATCCTCAAAATATCTCTCAGCCCACACAGCTTTGGGGACTTATGTAAGTTCCATTCTATAACTATCTTTGGGGAAGAAATCTTGGTTCTCAACCAGGAATAATTTTGCCCCCAAGTTTAATGATAACATCTAGAGACATTTTTGATGATCACAATTGGGGTGGCTTTTGAGGGGGGGAGATCACCTATAACGATTTGTCATTTTTGTTCTTGTATTGTCATTAAGTTGATTCTGATTCATAGTGACCCCGGGTAAAGGACTAAATCTGCCCCATATAGTCCCCAAGACTATCATCTGGATCAGAGAAAATGCACCTCTATAAAGTACAAGACTGTATCTCATAATCATTACCTGGCTCTGGATGTCAATTTTATCAAGGTTGAGAAATCTTGGTCTACAGTAAAGAAGACCAACTAGGGGCTTTGTTTGGAGAAACATGGTGCACACTACATGTGTAACTAATATACCATGCTAACAGTGTCCCCAGAAAGTCTCTTACTCAAAGATATGGAAAATGAGCATGGCTTTGACCATTTTCCAGGGCAGATGACACCATTCCATGGTCAATCAAAAGGGTCTTACACAACCAGCTCTTATGAGGTTAAAGCTATATGAAAGAACTTGAGCCCTCAGAAGCTTCTGCCTCAGATTTCCAGTGCTGATTCAAGAAGTTACAGTCTCATTTCTGTTTTATTTCTTGGCATTTTCACTTCTGGGTCAATTGCTCCTCCATGGTTTGATGAGCCCTGTTGTGGGTCACACTCAAAAACTTTCCTAAACTTGAATCTCCAATAGAAGGGTTTGAAGATTTAGTCCTTCTCATCCCATTAGCTGCTAGTGAAAATGGATCTAGCCCTGTTCTGGGATCAGTATCCCTAGTGGAATGAGAAGGTATATGACCAACACATTTGTTTTTGTTTTTATGTGAGGGGTATAGTGCATTTAGAGTTCATTCCACCAAGTCAGACCATTAATCAAGCTTTCTATTTAGAAGTTCGAAAAAGATTGTGTGATTGGTGTACAAAAATGGGGCTCAGTTGTGGCAGACAGGGGACTGGTTTTGACATCATAACAATGCACCTGCTCATGTAGCCATCTCATTGTACCAATTCCGGGCAAAAACCAGCAGATCCTTCTTGCCTCATACACCTGACCTCAATCTGTGTGGCTTCTTTTTGTTTCCTTGAATGCAGAAGGGCATGAAAGACCAGCTAGTATTGTAAGACATAGAAGAGGTGAAGACAAAAATGAGGGAGGTGCTGTCAGCCATCCACATAGATGAGCTTGAAGATGTTTCCAAGAATTGAATCGCAAATCTGACAAATGTAGTAAGTGTCATGGAGAGTACTTTGAAGGTGATAAGTTTGTTTTTTTAAAAAAAATTAAATATGTAGCTGGGAAAAAAAAGCAGACTTGGGCGGGATATGATCTCATCGTTCAGTAAATGCAGAATATCCTGTGACACCTTTCTCTTAAGAATAACTCAAACAGATCATTAAGGGATTTTTAATATGTTCTCTAATAGTTCTCTATCCATGGAACCAACTGGAATAATTATGGTATGCACAGAACAAATGACTTATGGGTTAATGGTAAAATAGAAGAGTTTGAAGAAGACTGCCTCATAGGGTAGGTGAAAACTGAGCGTCCAGCATGGCCACATATTATACCCAAATGATCATGTGTATGCAAGATAATGACTCATTTCTATTATGGACATGCCAGCTAAACACTTTTTGACTCAGTAATTTTGACTCATTCTCTTCTCCCAAGCTCTTTTACACCTTGTAGACCCTAAAGTGGGTTATCTCACTCCATGGGGGACACTGGAATGACATAGGTGGGGTAATGGAAAAGCAGATTTTTACACTGTATCCTGGAATATGAACAAAAACACAAAAGTTTTTCATTGACAAGGGAGTGCTGAGTAACTTTTGTTTTCCAAAAGGGCACAGTGGGTTAAATATGTTCTGGAACCTATGCTGTAGACTAAGCCATGACTCCCTGCTTCTACATCAAGCTTGCTGTGGTTAATTGCTATTGGAGCAAATATAACTCAGGATAACCCCATGTGTGGAGAGTGCACCTGTTCCATGAGGCACAGAGCATAGGGGAGTGTTGAAGACGGTAACTCAAGTATCACTTCTTCAGAGGACTTCCCTTATTTCTCAGATTTTTAAAAATAATAAAAACCCATTGCCATAGAATTTAATTTTCTCTTCTGTGCTGGCAGCTATTACTCATCATGTAACTATTTAAATTTAAATTAATTAAAGTGAAATATTCAGTTCTTTGGTTATACTGCCACATTTCAAGTGCTCATTAGTCCCACATGGCTAGAGGCTACTATGTTGGATGGCACAGAGCTAGCACATTTCCATCCACACAGAACGTTTCCTTCCACAGTGCTGCCTAAATGCTTTGATTGCCCCATTGACTTCTTAGTCAGTATTTGTCACAATGGTTGATTTAAATTCTTTGAATTTTTTTATGAATACAATATGGTCCTCTCCAAGATCCACAAAGACAAGAAATATGATTTTTTTCCCCCTCACTATTCCTAGCACCTATTCAGTGGCAGAATTCTTGCCTTCCATTTGGGAGACTTGGGTTCAACTCTTGACCAATGCACGTCAAATACGGGTACAAACCATTTGTCCGTAAAGTCAGTAAAGGAAAGGATTCGACTGCACTGAAAAGGTTCCAGCAGAGCTTCCAGATGAAAACAGAAGAGGAAGAAACTTCTGGAGATGTACTTCCAAAAGAAAAACACCAACAAAACCCTGTCACAGTAGACTGACCCCATTGTGCAGGGATTGCCATGAGACAGGGCCTGGCTCCAGGCACTAGCACTAATCAGAACAACATTTATCTACTGAAGGAACAAAGGAGCAAGAAAAATGATCAGAGCATGATTTTGAAACCACTCTATTGAGATATGATTTCTATCCCAAGCACCTCACCTCCTTTAAGTATATCTTTGAAAAACTTTTAGTGTGTCCACACATAGAGAACACTTTCATGTTAGCCACTTAGAATGATCTGTTTCATTCACCTCCCTCTTTTTATTTTACTTGTAATGTTATCTGTAAGAACTCTGTGCTATGCCTTGTCAGTCATTCATGTTAACTAAACACACAGTCATTCACGTTAACTAAATACAGGACGCATGTCGTCTAGCTCATGCTTTCATATCTAGAGTACTATTGAGGTCAAAAGTCACAAGAAATCTGTCCCTTTACTTACCAATGATCCAAACATCACTGATGAATGGAAGTTAATAATGCAAAGGGGGGGGCTACTTTTTTGTAAAGGAGAAGGCGAACATTTGGAGCTAGAGATGAGACAGTATTAAAAGAGTTAAAGCATGGCTGGGAATGGAAAGCATGAATAGAAAATGGACATCAGAATAATTAGGACAAATTTCTTCTCATTTATAAATTTCTATAAATGACTTCCTAATCTAGGCTTGTTTTTTTTTTTCTGTAATCAACCAGGACCCTCTAAATGACTCTTCAAGTGCATTTCCATCAGAAAGGGACAGAAACCGCAATTATTTTAATCCAGAAAGCCATTCTATTAAATTTTCCATAGCAAGGCCTATTCTGAGCAGTGTGATTAAATATTTGCTGGGAATTCTTTGCAGGGAGCCAGGGCGGGACTTCTAAGTGGCATCAGGGTTGTCAAAATTCTGAAGATACTGCATTGTTCTTAGGCTGTGCCCTTCAACAAAATTAATTGTCTCTTTTTCATCCTTCCTGAAAGATGTTCCAAGCATTGGGGTTCTGTAGAGTTTGGGGGCATGTCCACCTAGGTCTTCAGCCTGTCACATCGTACTTCAAAAATGCCAATGTGGATGGCGTCTTATGCCAGCTTGTCCAACAGTGCTAAGGCCCAATTCAAATGTTATCCCAACCCAGATGCTCTCTCATCTGCAAAGCTGGAAATTAAGTACCACTCGGGGCAAGAGCTGAGTCAAGGCAGATTCACCCCTAATCCTCAATTGTCCCTGTCTACATTTTCCATGATTAAATAATAAGTATCCTGCTGGGAAAGAACATTTAAAATTCTAGGCGATGGTGTGCATAATGCAAAAACAAAAGAGAATCTGCAAATGCCTCCTATCTGTCAATTTAATATTCTCACAACAGTTCTATTCAAAGCTGTAGTGACGACCCTTTCAAAAAACAAATTTACCAGGCACCTTATATCAGCCAGGTACTTTGTTCAGTGTTGATGAGCACACAGGATAAAAGTTGATATGATCCCTACCCTCAAGATGGTGTAAATAACAGTTTAAGATAGCACATCAAGGCATTTGTTGGATAATCCAGGAATTGTATTATCAAAAAGAAGCAACCACACAAATATTATAAAACGTCTGAGTACTGAGTGACTGTAACATTCCTTATGGTTCAGGAAATGATAGATTTTATGTCATCTTGAGTTTTTATCTTATTTTATTTTCTATTGATCCATAAATAACATAAGTAGCCCTGCTGGCATGGTGGCTACACACTTGGCTGCCAACCACAAGATCAGCAGTTCAAAGCTACCAGTCACTCTACTCTCTTAAAGAGTGACAGTCTCAGAAATCTACAAATGCAGTGCCAGCCTGTCCTGTAGTGTTGCTACGAGTTGCAATCAACTTGATCGTAATGAATTTGATTTTTTTCTTAATAATTGATACACCATAAGGATGATGACATGAACTGGAAATGATTATAGTAACTGAACTATTGAAAAGTAGGATGAGTATATTGGATGTGAGTGAAATTGTTAACAATAAAGAAACTAACAGCCACAAGGAAAAGGAAGGGATTTTTTTTTCCCCTTAGGAAGCAAAAGGCAAGACTTCATTGCTTTCCATATGACTGTTAGACTTTTTTATTTACTAGATTTTGATTGGCAAGAATAGTGATATAGAAATTATTAGGCAAGTTGGTTTTGTTTGAAAAAACATTGCTATATAAACTTGGACATGTCCCTGAGCCTCAGTTTGTTCATCCATGAAATGGCAACCATAATGCCAATTGTTGTGGGATCATTGCGGGGGGCTAATTTACATGAAATAACATCTGAAGCAAAGCAAATGGAGCCCTTCTGATGATTCATTGTATCAATAACAAGGCCATGCACTCTTGATTTTTGCTAATGCTCTCATCGGGTTTTTTTTTTTTTTTCAGAAAGAGTGAAGCAAGGACCAAGTCTGCTAATAGTACTTTTTATTCATTATTCCTTTTTAAAAATCTCATGATTGAGTCAAACAAGGATAACGGTTACAAAATATCCTTTATCTTTGGGGTGTGGCCATGTGACTTGTTTAACCAATGAAATCTGAGCAAAAATGATGTGTGGCATTTCCGTGGGGAGATAGTCAGTACTGCTTCATCACAGCTAAAGTGCCTAGACATGTGAGTTGACATAGATTCAATGATATACCACAGAAAAACAGCTAACCTGGAGTGATGCTAACTTTGTGTAAGAAATATTGTTTTAGCCATTTTTACTATAACAAATGTCTAACTTACTTCTTACTGGTAGTTTCACAGTCATAATCAGATTCGGGATGAGTTCAATAAGATTAATATTGACCAGGGATGTGATTAGCTTCCCTCTACCCTACCCCACTCTGGCTCCGACAATGTGCATTGGGAAGGGTGCTAATTCAGATGTAGGTATATTAATATTTAACATGTTTTCATTTGTTTTACCCTTTGAATCATTAAAAAAAATTCCTAGTTTTTATTTCGTGCTTTCTTTTGAATTGACATTTCTCAGAGTTTTCTGTAGTTGTATGTTTTTTTTAGATGAAATCTAGGAGAGAGACAGTAACTAGATGATTTGTTTCTTATGGCTCTGACAGGGGAGGCTGTGAGGAAATGGGCAGTTCATAATTAGGAGTACAAGAGTGAAGAAAATGTGCTAAAACTGATTGTAGCAATGATCGCACAATTCTTTTTCCATGTATTTAAGGCATGTATATTAATTGTATTGTATATTAATAAATTGTATATTAATAAAACTTAGTTTTTTAAAAAATGATTTTTATGTTATTATCAGTTAAGCACTTCAAGCTCAAGCTAAACAAAGGAAACTATTTTGGAGACTCCAGTACATTCCCTTCTCATTTGTGAACCTGATCATCTGAATTCTGCAAGGAAGTGCAAGCTCCTGATCTGATTTCAAACTGGGGATTGTGACACTGCATTCCTGCCAAGGATGCCATCTGGCTTGGTAGCATTCATGCTTGTGTCAGAAACTCATAGAATTTCCAAGACATTTTTTTGTAAACGTTTAGCAATCAGGAAGTAGCATTATTTCAAGTTCAAGAACTCTGAGAAGAGTACGTTCAAAAATTATGTAGCTTGCAGTATGAATACCAGCAATTGGATTTTTCCCTTGGCCAAATCAGTTTTCGCTTCTCTGTTCCCCAACTCCAAGATAAAAGGTTGAATTCTTTGTATTTTATGGTGTGTGATCTATTGTCTCACAAACTGTTTCAGAATAAAGACAATTGTGAGGGCAAATTTAGAACCCACTTGACCAAGTGATATCGCTGTCATCCGAGGTCAGAGCCAAGAGACCTTCGCTGAGGAGCTCCTGCAATTGTTAATGAGTGTTGTGACTTTGAAGATATCCTTCAGCCTGTAAACACCACCTTCTGAATTGATAAAACAGTCATCGTGTCTTTCAAGAACAAATAATTGTAAAAATAAAAGTAGGTGAGACAGAAAGAGACTTTGAAAAAAATGATGACGTACGTCACGATCATCGGGTACCAGTCGATGCAGGACAATTTATGATAATGAGAATGAAGATTTCAGCCAACGACCCCAAGCACCTTTCATGGGATTCTTCCTTTGGCAATGCCTGTGGCTCTAAATGTGCTTTTGATGAGGAGTCAGGCACAAACATGACTTGTTCTAACCCATCAAATGACGCTGACCATCAAAGTGGATATTGAGTTTACCTTTTCTAGTAATACTGTTTTCTTTCCTCTGCCTACCTTGAGAGCTCATTGCCAACTTTACCTTCCCGAGCCCTGGCCAGCTTAGAGCTTGTGCATTAGGCTGCCAAGTGCAAGTTCCGCAGTTGGAAGCAACCAGTGACTTTCTCCTCCAGGACAGAGTTATAGTCTAAGAGACCCTTGGTAATCGGTTCTAGCCTAACCTAGAGGGTTGATATGAGTGGACATTGACTCAACCACAAGTTGAGTCTGGTTTGGCGCTTTGGTCTCCGACTCTCGGTGTCCATGTGCTCTCAGTTCAACTCTGTGGGATTTCACTTGGTCTCTATTCACGTCCTGAGTGGAGGCTCTCATTCAGACCTAGGAATGCAGACACTGTCTGTAAGATGATCACCCCCAAATTCAGGTTCATCTGTTATCTTTCTCTGGAATCCAGACTCCTGTCACCATCTACTTGCTCAACATGTCTAGTTGTAGCTCTAGATGTGCCTCAAGTCAGCAAACCCTCCACTCCCTTCTGACTCCCCAAGTATCTTGCTTCTCATATTAGCAAGTGCATCAAGCACCCAAAAGTGAAGCCCAAAAATTTGGAGTCAATTTTAGCCCTTCTTTTTTATTTTACCTCTCATCCTTCTGCAAAACCATGAAAGCTCTAAGTTCTGGGTTTTCTTCATTCCTTCTTACCTATGTTACTTGCAAGCTTATTTTTATCAGCAGATGGTTTTTCACGTGATGAACAGTATAAGCATTCAAGCAAATGAGACTGGTCATTGCATGACCCTCTCAGTCCTGTCCAAATATCTTTCTATTCCATTTAGGGCAAAATCTGAAGCCCTGAACTCTACCCTTGCAAACACACCAAAGGAGGAACACACATGAATAAGCACCAGGAGTGATTCATCAAGATCTCCATTGTTTATAATTGTGAAAAATACAAAGCAGCCCTTATGTCCAACAGTCAGGCTACTTACATCAGGATTGGAGCTTTTCTGAAATGGCTATATGGTGATTAGAATACTTTCTCTCAAAGATATAAAAGGAAGCTATGATATAGTGCTAATACAAAAACAGGTTAGTAGGCAGTAATATGATATACAATATGAGTGCATTTTTAGATGGTGATGGATGAAGACACACAATAAATGCACTCTTTAAAATGTGTCCAACACATCATAATAATTATCGATAGGTGACGCTAACTTAGTTATTTAGAATTCAGTTTGTTTTCCTCAAACATGTATAAAACAAATCCATTGCTTTTGAATAACTAAGGAAGATTATGTTTTTAAATTTGGAACAATTGAGATATTGCTATCTCTTTTAAGGTGTATTTACAGAAAGATGAGCAAGATGAATGCATGCAGATTCATTATTATCCCTTATAATGATTTGGAAAAACTGAAATGATACAATGTAGCAGAACTTAGAATGTCAAGACTACAAGGAACCCCAGTATATAGCATGCACACACAAGCACACAACACAAACAATAAAGTCAACCTCAGTTCTGTTATTTTACAGATGGAAAACCTCAGGGTGGAGAAGAAACACATTCATTGCCATTGAGTCAATTATCCACAGCTCAGGTTCCATTATAATTTGTGTTTTCAGTAATAACCAAAAGCACTGCCCTCAGAAGGAAAATGAAAAGAAAGGGGTTAATATAAGCATACTTTTCCAGTTAGTGCAGAAAGTAGACTTACAGACAATTCTGTAGACACCAGCCACATCAGGAGGTTACCCTGATTTCATAGCTTGGCTACCCTCTATATTAAGATGACATAATTCCAAATCAGTGAAACGTCAGATCGAGACTGTTTTAATTCATGGTTTCTTTCCAGTCTGAAAGGCTTGCTCGATTTAATTAGAAATGGCAGCAAAAGGCAATCATTGATCATGTTAGATTTTCCTAAGCAATGTTTTGAGTTTGAATTATAACAAGATGGGCCTCTAGTCTTCTGATGGATGGCCATTGCATCTGCTAAATACTACATTAAAGCAATGTGATTAAAAATTAAAGTTTGGAATTTCACTGGCATCAGCATCACCAATCATAAATCTTACATTGATATTCTTCTGCTAATTCTGATATACTGTATTTGCATAGCAGTGTCAGCCCTTCTCTTTTATCATCTAGATTTTCAATTTCTGATTGAGTTACTTCATGGATTTCATTTTCTTATAACTGCAGTTGTAATTATTTATAAAAGTCTATTCAGCCACATACTCCTCAGTTGGAAGGATTCTGTTCCTTTTATTTATTAACACTTATAAATAAAAAGAGTTTCATGTCATTTCTGGTGCTAAAATGCTGAGGATTTTAAATCCTCCTTATCCTTCTTTTCTTTCAGCCTCACCTTTGGACAACTTGATGGGGAAAAAAGTCCAATTTTTCTCTCCTTTAGTGCCAGTGGACCAACAACACTTGCAAAACCCCAATAGAGGAACTTTCAGCCTAACCCCACCGCAAATCACCGTAAACAAAACAAAACCCCAAGCCCATCTTCTCTCTTTCATTTCTGTAAGTCCTTTTTGGACCAGCGTAAGGAACCAGCCCATCTCAACCCAAAGATCCTCCATATGTGCGTAACAGAACTCTCCTTTTATACATTCCTTCACACCTAGTGTTTGTGGTCACCAGTCCTGACATTAGAACCAATTCTGGATGGAGACCATCCTGCAGCGTGCCGATAACAACATTGCTGTTCATGGAACAGTGTCGTCTCTGTCCAAAATAGGTGCTTCAAATCCTAAATCCTATGCTGGTGTAATAATATCCAATGGAAATAAGTCTTCTTTATTATATTAGGAGAACATATTACCGTGGGGCATGTTTTCTGTCAGTCATCTTGTGATATAAAATGAGCTGAATAGGACAGAGAAGCCAGCAGAAATAAGTTCTAAGCCTCATGAAATTTGCCAAGGAACCAAAAAGTGAGGGCCTTCCTTCCCCCGAGTTGTTTCCCTGCTTTCAGACTCTCAGCATCCCAAATTGTGAGAAAATACAGGTGTTTGTTCAAACCATCCACTCACAGCCTTCTTGGTTTTTTGGGTTTTTTTGTTTTTTGGGGGCCTCGCTGCCCTCTGGTGGTGGGAGTAGGAGGCCCAGCCTTTGCTCCTGTGGAGCTGGAATTGAACCTCCATCCCAGTGGGCTGCAGTCCCTTGCACAACCACTATGCCACCGGGGCTCAGCCAGCCTTCTTGTTATAACAGCACTGAATAAGGAAGATGAACTCATCACTGTGACACACTATAGGGCCCCGAATTACAAGAAGAGACTGCAGAACTCAAGGAACCATGAGTTTGATCAGTCATTGTACAGAAATAAACTAGATGGGGCATCATCCAGGAAGTTTCCATATTATGGATGAGCTTCACTCCTAAATCTGTCTTCAAGGATAATTTGTATGTTAAGTCAGAGCAGTTATGCATGGTTAGTATCTATTCAGTTAAATATTTATCTTGGTGCATAATGTATCTCTCAATACATAAAAACAAAAGAAACAGAACCAGGTCCCCCCAAGGCTTCTCTAACATACTAAGATAGTCACAATACTACTGTTTTGATAAATATCCAAAAGTAGAGCCCATTTGCTATATTATGAGCCACTGTATGCATCTGACATTCTTATTATGATAGACTTTACTGGGGCAAAGTTTCTAACTATGGGTGGGATGTAAGCTAGATGCAAATTGGAGGCTGCCAGCTGGATTAGGTTAAAAAAACAAAACTTTTCACAATATTTGCGAAGACTAGTGTGTTAGTCCAGGTAGACTAGAGAAACAAATTCATAGATATTCGTATGGATATAAGGGAAAGGTTTATATACAAGAGTAATATTGAGAAAACATCCCAACCCAGTCCAATCCAAAGTCATAAGTCCTATATTAACCCATATGTCTGATACCAGTCTATAAAGTCTCCTTCCGACTTAGGACACATGTGTGATGACACCAGGACAATCACAGGCAAGTAGGTGCAGAGTCCTGGGTGTCCAGTGGCAATAGAAGCATCTCAGCACTTGCTGGGGTCTTCCCACGGCCTCCTGAGCATCTCAGCTCTGGCAGGAGTCTCCATGTGGCTTCTCCAGCCCCAGAGGTTTGGCTCCATCAGGGCAAGTCCATGTGGCCTTTTCCCTAGCTCCTCCATTCTCCAGGAATCAGGATCAATCAGCATGCTGTCATCTCATCTTATCAGTAGTTTCTCATCTCAGAGACTGACTTAAGTCTTTCGACTCCAATTGGGAAATACCGCGAGACTTCTCAGAATTCTCAGGAGAAAGCCATGCCCACACAGAGGCCTCATTGGCTAGCTCCAGATTAACAGGCTAGACTCCACCCCTAGTCTCCACACCTCCACATCCGAATCATGAAACTGACATCAAGTACATGACTGCTACAATTAGCAAAATAATCATGCAGATTTCTGTTTTCTTCCCCCACCCCCACCTCTGCCCCTGAATATCAGGAGAACTTAGATAATTGATAGCAATAATTATTGTTAGCACAGTTACTTAGAGCTTAAGTGAGAAAATTCTTATACACACAGATATACTTTCCATAGATTAAGAAACAACAGGGTCATATTTCTAGTGGGCAAAAAGAACCTTTATATCTAATATTGAGTGAATAAATCCAACAACAATTTCATGTTGAGCAGCTTAGGGTCCTAATGTGACTATCTCTAGGAGCTACAGTGTCTTCTCTGTAACTAAACCAGAAAGAAATAAGAGACTATTCCCCTCATTTTTTCAAGGACTTGACCAAATTAGTTCTGAGGAACTTGACAGAATTAATTAAAAGCTACCATTGCAAACTATAATTTATACCATTTTCAAAATAATTTTGCTGGAATGATCTATTTCGGTCAGTGTTTTACTGATGAATTCTTCTTTTAAAATTCCCATGTCTGAACTGAGCTGAGCTGACAAGTCTCATACAGGCTCCTTGCTGTGTGGCCTCGCTTTCTTCTGTGACCCTACTGTCTGTCTCCATTTGGGGGTTGACAAAATGTAGCTCGGTCAGTGATGTCTGCATGTCAAATAAATATTGAATCATTATTTTTTCGAACTATGTGATGGGAAAGTTTGGTAAAAGTGTGCCCAGCACAATGTTTTGGAATGAAGCAAAGACAAAGTACCCAGACTCCTTTTCCACACAGGCTCTCTCAGACCAGGGAAGGCTAGAATGTGGGCCTTCTGAACAGGTCCCTTGAAGCCAATATGATTTGGATTTAATGATCCCTTATTAGAGGTTTATCCAAAATTCAAATGTCCCTGGGGACCCTGTTCTTGTATTTTGCTAAGTCCTGCAGTCCTGTTCTTTCTTCTCTCATCTCACTGCCAACTTCTGTTAACAACCTGGATGCCGATAGGTGCCATGTAGTTGGTTTCCACCACTCAGAGTGACCCTGTGAACAAAAGGAGGAAGTGTGCCAGGTCCTGCCCTACCCTCACAACAGCTACATTTGAGCCCATTGTTGCAGCCACCGTACCAATCTAGCTCATCCAGGATCTTCCTCTTTTTCACTACCCTTCAGCTTTACCAAGAAGGACGCCCTTGTGGAGGGACTGGACTGGACTCTCTCCATCATCTGTTCAAAGTACAAGAACACTTAGCCTTGTGAATTTAATAAATATGCTTGATATTTTATAGAGTATAATGCATTCTTGTCTGTATCTGTTTACAATTTAAATAAATACTCAAAGAACCCCTGTCAAGTAGGCATTGGACTGATGACCTCAAAGTTGGAGGTTCAAGCACACCAGCATCTCCTCAAGAGGAAGTGAAAGTTATCTGCTCCCGTATAGATTGACAGCTTGAGAAATGTCCATAAACACCTAATTATGTGTTCCTTCTGATAATATATAATGCTCTGTATGTATAGGTTTTTAATTTAAATATTATTATTCCTTAAGTCTCATTTTGCTTTTCTCCTCCCATTCAGTGATCAGAAATGGACAAAGTTACATATATACAGCTTGCCTGGTGCTCATCTCTGCCTCTCTTTTCTTTCAGCCCCCTCACTTTGTCATGGCTCCAGCTTCTGCCTTCCTTGTGTCAAAAAGAAAAAGAAAACCTTCTTGGTTTCTATCAGAGCTTCAGGAACCCAGCCCCCAAGACCAGTATGCACCCTCAGGGCAAAGGGTCAAAGTTAGGAATTCTCCCCTTCTTCCAAGTCTCAGTTCACCTTCAAAGTCCCTACGAAACTCTGTTCAGTTGTAGTCATCATGTACATGGGGCTTACTCTTCTATGAATCAGTGTAT
Source organism: Nesogale talazaci (assembly GCA_004026705.1). Lineage (NCBI taxonomy): Eukaryota > Metazoa > Chordata > Mammalia > Afrosoricida > Tenrecidae > Nesogale > Nesogale talazaci. Next base: position 108,302 of record PVJH01002458.1, on the reverse strand, counting down.
CATGGATGGAAGGAGACCTCCTCACACAGTGCATTTTATAGCACATTAATTATGTGTTTTCTTTCTAGAATTTTGCTATTTCTTTGGTGCACAAATCAAATTTTTCAACTGTAATTAAAAGGAATTCAATAGATGCCTAACCCATGTGTGGACCCTGCAAATGAATTTTGGGTTTACACTGTCATCCATAGCCTTCTGCAAATTAGATATTCACAATTTAACCTCTGATGCCATTTCCTCTAAATTTGGATATTATTTGCATGCCTTGGATCACACAGGCAGATGTGCTTCTTTCATGCAGATTTCGTTGAGGCCTCACATATATGGCTGTTTGTTTGAAAACAAGCCTTTAAAACGTCTGATGCTATTCCTTCTGATTGCCAGGTACTATCTCGTTTCTTCACCATACTTTGCTCTAACACCCTCTTCGTGAGTGTGAACATCCAGCAGGGTAATGTCATGAGGCAAGATTGTTCTAAGAGTGGGCCTGTAATTAAGTGCAAGCCCAGAATCCATTCATGCATCTCTGGTTTAAATGAGTCTCTGGTTCGTCTTAGAGAGTTGAGCAATGTGAATAGTCCTGCTGTTAGGCAGAGAGCATTGTGAAGTTGGCTGCAGCAGATGTAGTTAGTCCAAAACATAAAATCTCATCATTTGATCTCCCTTTTGACCCATTCAAAAGCTATTTCCATTTTTTTTTTAAAGGGGAAGGGTAAGACCTGTGGATTCAATTCCTGGTGAATTCTTCAGACCATGGACCAGGAAGATGGTCCCATTAACCCCATTAACATGCAGAATACGTGGGAAAGTGGATTGTTGCAGATGCCGTTAAGTTAAAATTTAGCACTCTGTGTTTGACTTCCCTTATGATTCATTTAAATCTGTTCTGGTTTTTAATATTTTCTGCTTTCTTTTATGTTGAGATTTGTATGTTTCACTTGTTATTTTTGTTTAATTATTTCTTTAATTTTTTCCAGAAGATGAAATTCAGGATGAATCTATGGAGACATAACCAGATTAATGGTTCCTTGGGGGGATGGCTGGAGAGGTTGCGGGGGGTGGGTATGGAGAGCTAATAACAGTGAGCACAAGAGTTAAGAAAATGATCTGAACTTGATTGTGGTGATGAGTGTACAACTCTTCTTGATGGGATCAAACTGTTCAAACACACAGTATATGAATTATATGCCAATAAACTGTTTAAAAATAAAATTCTGTCATTTCTTATATTCTCTTGCTTTGTGTATATCTTGGTAGTATCACCTTATATTTTTCTTACTCTGCATATGAGCATTCTACTGTATGATGACTTTGGGGGCCCTGCTTGCAACCACCTTCTTTTTCTCACTGGTTCATTTCCCAGTTATGTGTGCTTTTGGAAAGGTATGGTTGTCTTGTGAACTGCTGAATGGCTTGATTGAGTCTATGGCAATGCAAAAGTAGACAGTTTGGCTTTGTTTTTCTTAATAAAAGATGCCATTGCTTTCAATGCATCTTTGGTGCATCGTTAACATGGAACAACTCTGATTTAATTTTCTGGCCTAGATATTACTTGCAAGGAATGCGACTGTTTCGTCGCACAGGGCCTGCTCTCAAAAGAGCACCACTCTGGGCTTAGTGCCTAGTATTGTCATCTCAAATTCTTACTAATTTTTAAACAAGGAACCCACAATTTCAATTTGCTCTTGGACCCCAAAATTAGGTAGCTGGAACTTTAGATATGCCTGTGCTTGATCCCAGTTCCACCTGACAACAGGCGAACGGCGTGACTTCTAAGAAACTTTGTTTTGTTGTTTAGCAAAAAGATAACCTACTGTTTTATGTTAACATGATTTTATGGTGTTGGTTTTGTTGTGAGGTTCTGTCCTCATGAACAACAGACAGAATCACCACCAGATCCTGTACCAGTTTCACAATCGTTCCTATGTTTCGGTCCATTATTGCAGCTATGGTGTGAATTCTTCTTATCAAGTGTCTCCCTCTTTGTTGCCGACACATGGAACAAGCATGGGACAAGCACCAGTCTGATTGCTTTCACATATGTTGTTTCCCTCCTTTCCCCAGTGGTTGACTCTGGGCACAACTGGATGAAGCACTTCCAGGTTCGGTGCCGTCCCCATGACTGGTTGCAGGTGGAACACTTGTGACCCATAGGGGTCTAATTAGTCTGTCACCCTCTGAACACCTTGCTGAAACGTGTCTGGCATCTTTGCCACTGCTGTTGTGCGTAGGCCATTTGAATCTATTCCAACTCAGGGCAATCCCAAGTGTGCTAGGTTGCAGCTGCCCCACAGGTTGTAATGTTTATAGGCCCAGTCTGCCATGCCTTTCTTCCACAGTCCCATTGAATGGATTCCAATGACCAACCTTTAGATTAGGCATCAAGTTCTGAGCATGTGTGTCACCTGCTGCACATCACAGCAGCATGCAATCAGCACTAACAAGCGGTGACTGTGCATCCAGTGCATTAGCCAATCAAACCCAGGTCTTGGTTCTCACTCTCTGCCATTGAGTCGATTCTGACTCATCACGAGCGGGTAGGACAGAAGAGAACTCCCCTTGTCAGTTTTTGAGGCTTTAACTCTTTGAAAGTGTGCACACTGTATTACGGCATGTTGTGCTAGCACTTCCCATACATGAGTAGCAATGCTGCATATGCAATAACACAGTGTATGCAGTAACACAGTGCATACACAATGCAGCGTGTGTAGTATGAACCCTGACACAGGTGGCTGTAGGCAGACAGTCATGACTTCACATTCTGGATCTCATCAGCCTGCGTCAGGCCTCAAACTACACAGGCTATGCTGTGTACATGTGGTAAGGCAGTGGCATGTGGGAATGCAGCACTGCAGCAACACAGTGTGTATAGTGATTGCTAGCGTTGTTTTTTATTGGTCCTCTTTTCCACTTACAGAAATAGTTTACTCTTTTTCTTTGAAATAAATATTCAAAAGCACTTAACCTACTGATACCTCAATTAATGTGATTTTACTGGTATCTATTTTTATTTTGAAATTTACCAGGAGCTGCTTCATTTCCTACTCTTGGCTTATACTTGAGTCAGTAAGTTTCCCAAATTGTTGGTGGTAAAATTAGGTGCCTCGGCTTATATTTGGGTTGGCTACTACTCTAGTATATACGTTACTTTGATCTTCACTCTACTTGCTGCTGCTGCTAGGTGCTGTCTTTGTTAGTGGTGCCATGTTGTCTGACCAAGAAGTACATTATCCAGCCCAGTCCCTTTTTCTCTCCTCCCACAGCTTCACAGAAAAAAAACACACTGCTGTGAGTGTCCAAGTTCCTGTAAAGCTCTTCATTTCTGTTATCCCATCCCACGAGATGACGTTGGTGAGCTCTCCAGATCTCCTCCTATTTTTTTGAACCTAAACGTCTTCTCCAGAGGACTTCCCTTAGCACACTGGGGCCATTTGACTGGCTCTGCATGGATGCTAGATATTCTTGGGAGTTTATAGCACTCTCTCAACCATCTCCCCACTCTCTCTCACAGCTCCACCATTAGCCAATCTCTAGTGGATGTGGGAGTTTGGAAACCTACGTCTTTTCCTCAAGTCAGGGCAGAGATGATATACACCTTAGACAACTTTAGCCTCCTACAACTTATAGTCTAGCAGCACTGTACCTGAGAGGCACCTTTCCTTGGTTTCTCCCTCAGGCTACTCTCTTATTCCTTAATACTGCCTTATTTTTGTAGCATTTACTTGCCCATGTAATAATCTTTCTTTTTGGGTTTGCTTCTAAGGAACCAACTAACTTGGCATGACTTTGAAAAACTTGTCTCCTACTCCCTCCGACTGGAATAACATTCCACATTTGGGGTTCCCTTAACAGCATAAAGAAGCACAGGTTCTCTGGCAGCAACCTCTGTATCTAAGTCCATTCTCCTTCAACACTCCACCCTATGCCCCTGGGAAAGTCTAATGAGGTCAGCATTGACTTTAAAAAATAATTTCTATTGTGAAATATCCAGAATGTGGACATTCCAATGCAACTGGGCTATTTTTAGAACACCTGGCCTGCCCCCACTGTTGGAAGTATAATCTTTTTCATTCATTTTTTCCAGCCTCTTATGGTGAATGCTTAGCTTGCAGTTTTCAGCCTTTCCCCTTCTGATAAATGGATTTATAAAGGCTGTCTTTATCAGGATTGTTTTACTAGTGTCCTACATGTTTCTTAATGCATTTCTTTTATTGTCAATCAGCTGTATTTTGTCACTCCCCATATATCTTGGGCACAGGTTTAAAAAAAACCCACTTTATTAGTTGAGAGATGAAAGTAATTATTAGATATATATTTTTATTTCAATTTTATGAATGTTGACAATGGGCTCAAGCCTAGGGAAGATTGTGAGGTTGGAGCAAAGCCAACGAAGTGTCCCCTCTGTTGTGCATGAGGTTACCATGACCAGAGAGTAGGGCACCTGACAACCTCAGCAGAAAGAGATTTGGAGCTCTCCACGATGGGGAGGAGAGATTGTGCTGTTCATGACAGATTCCTGTGTCTGTTCTAAATGCCAGTAAAAGTTCTCTAGATTGTCATCTCTGGCTTGTGTACATTAATCTCACAAATCTGTGATCTTGCTTATTTTTGTTAATTTGTTCACTTCTAAGAGTATTATGTTAATTTCCCAATTACATGATTACTGACTCTATTAATCTGTGACTCATTGCTGCAAGATATTTAACATCTAATCATATGCAAATATTTTGCGGATTCCTCTCTCATCAGGACCTATTACTACTCTCCCCCACAGGCAAAATTCCCCTTTATCACTGACTATGTTTTTGCTGTAAAATCTACCGTGTGTTCTACCAGCAGTTCTATTCTACTTCTTTTGATTTCCTCCATCTTTCATTCTGAACTTTATGTTTAACCATTGTGTGCCTACTTATGCAGTCCTGGTGGCACAGTGAGTGATGTGCTGGGCTGTGACCAGCAGTTCAAACCCATCAGCTACTGTGGGGGAGAAAGGTGTAGCAGAATGTTTCCATGAGGATTCTTGTAGTGCTTGTTAAGGGCGATCAACCTAATGCACAACAGAACCAAATGTAGCCTGGTCCTGGTCCATCATCCTGACAGCTATGATGGTTGAGCCCAATCTTCCAGCCACTGGCTCCACCCATCTCATGGAGAGCGTCCTCTTTTTAGCTACCTCGCCAAGTTACTAAGCATGATGTCCTTTTCTATAGACTGGTCTATCCTGCAAATAATACTCAAACCATTTGATACAAAATCTTGTCATCCTGGTTTCTAAGGAGCATTTTGGCTGTACTTCTTCCAAGACATATTTCTTTGCTTTATTGGCAGTACATGGTACGTTCAGTATTCTTCAGTGGCACCATAATTCAAACGTATCAATTCTTCTTTGCTCTTCTTTCTTCATTATCCAACTTTCACATTCATGGTAAGTCACTGGGGGTAAAAAACAAACAAACAAGGTTGCGGTCGGTTGCACTTTACTTTTCAAAGTGATGCTCTTTGTCTTTAGTACATAAAAGAGGTCTCAGGCCGCACACTTGCCCAGTGAAAGGCATTGTTTGATTTCCTGTCTGTTGCTTCCATGAGCATTGGTTGTGGTTCCAAAAATACTGACGTTTTTGACAACTTCAAATTTTTCTCTTCTTATCGTGGTGCTATCTAATGGTCTCATTGCAGAAATTTTTTATTAATTTATTTTTTCCATGACTTGCAGCCCCTATGGAAGACTACAGCTTGATCTTCAGTAGCAAATGCTTCAGGTCCTTTCTGATTTCAACAAGCAAGGTTGTGTCGACTGCATATCACAAGCCTTTCTCCAATCGTGACACTGTGGTCTTCATACAGTTCAGCTCCATGGATTGTTTCCTCAACATACAGATTAATGTATTAAATATGGTGAAAGGATGCAAATCTGACACACACACTTTTCCTAATTCTGAAATATAAGGTGCTCCTTGTTATATCCCAATAACTGCCTCTTCACCTATGTACAGGTTCCACATGAACACAGTTAAATCTTTTCTAACTCTCTTCATGTACACATAATATACCTTATGAAACCACTTTTTCAATATTTTATACTCTTCATCATTAACTCTGAATTAATTTTGTTCTCTTGCTAGGTAGGGTATGGTTTTAATCAGAGTTCTCCAGAAAATCAGAACCAGTCATATAAAGGGCTTCCAAAATTTATAAAGAAATGGAAATGGGAAAAATAATGAAAGTACTTGACAAACATTCTGAAGCACCCATGTGATATGTCTGCCTACTTATCTCTATCCAGCTATCTATCATCATTCTTTCTTTCTATCTCCCTACCTCCCTCCATACCCCTCTATCTGGAGAGAGAGAGAAGAGGAGAAAAGAGAAAAAGGAGCAAGGAGTAGGAAAAGAGGGAAAAAGAGATTGACTTGTCACACAAACTCTTTGATGAGAGAATCCTAATTGTACAAATCAGAATTCTGAGGTCAGTAAAAGTAAAATGGCATAGCTAAATTTGTGTAGCCTGAATAAAAATTAAATATTCATAGAGTTATAATCCAAGTAAAAATAGTCAAATTACACACACAATACATATACAAACGTTTACATGCATTCAGACAAGGCTTCCAACTCCCTGAAACTCACAGGGATGGTTCTTCTCTGCCATATAGGGCCATTATGAGTCAGCATGGGCTAGATGGCAGTGAACGAATCTTCCTCCCAATAAAAAAAATAATATTTCCCATTTATAGCACACAGAATAATTTTCAATTAATTTTTAAGTTAATGTATATGACCAGGTATTTTACTTGCATTTTCCTTTTAAATCCCAAATGCGCTGCCTACCCTGATTTTAGTAACAACTGACAGCAATAAAGCGAACAGCAAAAACTAGGCTTGAGATTGAGATTGGAGGAAGTGTTTCTAGACAGGAAACCTTGCATTTGAAGCACTGCTGTGTTTAAGGAGACAGCTGTTCTTTTATTAAAGAAGTACTGAACTTGCACACATCTAAAGGGACTTCCTGTCACAACGCTGAAATTCAACATTTGATCTTCAGGCTCACGTAGAAGCTGACACACCACAGCCACCCTCTTTGTTTTCATTAATAAATGTCTGTGTTTCTTTCTCTGGAATGAAGGTCAGCCTTCTTCATTTTGGTAATGTCGCTAAGAGACACTACTCTCTTTGTCAGCGAGGCAGCAGGAAATGTCAACTCTCATAACCATAGAAATTAGGAGGCTGGGGGAATGGAAGGGGCAACATATCTGTCTGGCATGACACTCAGAGTCTGACTTCTATAGACATCTCTTCAGCAGTTTGTAAACTTCTCTTTTGACTCCAGACAAAAAAGTACCGTCAGTCTCATTTAGGTGATCACTAGCCATTTATACTTATTACATGCTCTTTTCACTAAATGTCTACCTTTTTTAATTCTAACCCAATGGTCATGAGCTTGGCTATTGCTTTCAGCTCTATTCATGGTGTGCCTCATGAGTTTTTCCATTAAGTGGAGGAAAAACAACTCGCTTTGGTGGTCTCTAAAGAGATCTTCAACCTTTCTGCAGGAGGTACATGGTACTCAGCCTCTTAGAGGTAAAGAAAGATGAAGCAGAGCGAGGAAGGAAAGTAGACAATAACTTTCATGGCTGAATCTGAGCACAAGACTGAGAAGGAAAAGGGCTGTTCCCCCAAAAGCATCTCTCAAGTCTATCCTGATTTTGGTGTTGTCTTGAATTCAATGCCTACTCCTCAAAACCTCATGTTCTCTGGATTCCATCATTGCCCAGAGTGGAAAAGAAATATGGAGAGAAAGGATTGGAAAAGCGTATCATTGAGCTACTGGGGAAAACATAATTCATCAATAACACATTATAAATCAGTCATTGAAAATAATCTCTGGTTTTAAAATTGTTAATACTTGACACCTCTCCTCTTAAGGCTGGCTGCAAATTAGATCAACAACATATAATGACAACCCTTAGGGAAGACCAGTAGTAGAATTCTTGCCTTCCATATGGGAAAGTTAGAAGTAAGTCCCAGTCAATGTGGCTTTAAAATGCTAAGAGAAAAATAAAGCAATAAGAAAAAGGAAGGGAGGAATTAAATGGCTACAAGATGAAGAGCTAGGATAATTTTGTGAAGGAGAAAATTCTCTTAGGAAACTATTGGTTGGTTCTTCATTGAAATCCTAGCCTCTCGCAGTTTGGAGAGTCTTATGTATCTTTCTAAGGAGTTTGAGCTCCCCTTTCCAATTCTGAAAGGAAATGTGGTTTAATGGAAAGACAATGGACCTTGCAATTCTACAAACCTGTGGTTGAAAACCACTTTAATTCTCACTAGCAGGTAGAACATGAAAATCCAGTGACTACACTTTAAGATGCTAAGTATGAGGTTGGCAGTTTGAAGCTAGGACCAAATGAAGTGTTCAAGCTTTGTAGAGAATTACCATTTTAGAAACCCCAAGGGTAGATCTACCTTGTCCTACAGGGTCATGATGATCTGGATGGCAGTGAATTTGGTTTGGGGAATTTTGTTTTTAGTCTGAATTAACTGGTTAACAAATGGAGAGAGGATGCAGAGGGTGGAGATAAACAATTTATAAATTTGATTTTGGGTAGAATAAAACATACTGACACTCATTAAGACTCATACGGTTCTGATGATTTCAATAGACAATAATAACCCCATGCCTTCTTTCCTCTCCTTCCCCTTCCTCCCTCTTTTTCTTTCAGAATGGGGAATCCTTAAGAGCAATAGTCAACAGACTGGAATTGAGAAAATTATGTCCTTTGGATTATTATGGAACTCCCTTGACTCGTTTCTCTATTGTGTTCACTCAGTTTCCATTGCATTTTCTCACTATTCCTCTATCCCTTAAATCCCCATTGCATTCCACTAGAGTGAATTCCAGAAAAACATTCTTTCACTTGACACAAAAGCTCAGCAGCCTTGAGGGTAGTCATCCACAGGCTGCAACCTGTCTACTTCTATGGCTCCAAGATAGTCACCTCACTGATATCAGCAAGGGTAAGCCACTGTGTTAGGTGTTCAAACATAAATACAGGATGAGATTTTGACAGCAAAAGATAGTAGATACAGAATTGATAGACTTAACTTTTCGTCCTGCCTATCTCTTTTTTTATTCTTTAATAAATGAGTACAGTTGTTGGTATCCACAAGAGTTTGATTGTAGGACTCTTCAAACACCAAAATTCAGAAAGGCTCACATCCTTTATATAACATGACTATGTATTTGCATACAATCTACAGGGGCCCTCCCAGATTAAAACATTCTCTAGAGTACTTTCAGAATCAAAAGCCATGTAACCTCTCTGCAGATAGCACTTCACATTCTCCCCTCGCTCTGGAGTGATTGCTTTGACCACTTGTAAATTATCCAAACTAGAACAAAAAGGAGTTCAGCAGGTTCTGAAGTATAAAATAGGCACTATTGGTGTTTGCTCCTGTTCCTCGTTAGCCATTAAGATATTTTTTAATATGTCCTTTTACCTTTGTCTTCCCGATGAGTTTTGATTTAAGAAAATTTAGAACTTTAGGAATATTTACACCTAAATACATCCACTTAAACACTTACAGGGTAGGTATGCCTTGCTCTTCATACCCGGACAAAGGAATCCTCTTGCCTTTGACAGAAAGGCCGATGAAACAGTTGACCAAGGCAGTGCTAACATTTTTATAACCATTTTCTAGCCTAGAGCTTGTCTCTTTGGGAGGTGAGGAAACATTATTTATATGTGACATTTTGAGGTTGGTGTTCCTCTTCACAAAGCTGCTTTCCTTCCAATTTAGAAGAGAAGAAAATCTCTTTGCATACATTTTTTTATCTCGGGGACTGTTAGACATGTAATCAATTTTGAGCCAATTGGGGATCACTACACATGTTGAGAAAGTATGATTTCTGTGTGACCTTGGTAAAAACTGCCCTAATTTCCCACCAGAAAACAGGAAGGTCTTAACGACTTGAAACTAAAGAATCAAGATGGTTTTATTCCTTATCCTGGCCAGGTTGTATTGTGTCCTGATTGTCACAAAATGCATTTTCTTTTACTTTGTTCTGTTTTCCTTGTCCCCTTCTAGCATGAGGAGTCATACTCCTGCCACCCAAGAATAAAATCACTCCAAATTACTGCTAACAAGTTAATTCAGACTCACAGTAACCCGATATGCCAGAGATGGAAACCACCCGCTGTTGTGTGGGGAAAAAACATGATGAGTTCTATGTCCATAAAGAGTTAGGCTCCAGGAACCCCACAGGGGCAGTTCAATGTCCTATAGGGCCAGTATGAATCAGCATGGACTCTATGCCATTGAGATCTGTTTGCTAATATGTAGTTTTAGGACAGCTAGGAGTTGGAAATCCCTCAATGGCAGGGAGTTTGGTTTAAGTTTGTCTTCAAAGTGACTAATAATTAGCGTCTAACTCAGATTTTCCACCACCTGCCTGAAAACCCATTGCACTGCAGTGAGTGCGTCTGTTCCCAGGTTGCTGGAAATGACACAGGTCACCGGGTATTTTAAAACCTGGGGCAGACAGGTTTCAGCAGAGTTTCCAGAATAAGGCAGACTAGGAAGAAAGATTTAGTGATAGATACTTTCCCAAAGTAACCATTGAACCCCCTCTCCATGACCTGAGAACCTTGTCCATCTAATTCTGAGAGATGAGTGTCCTGGGTTGGGAGGCACCACCCACTGGCTGCAACCATGCACTGGAACACCCCCAGACATGCAGGAAATGGCACAGGACGGGGCAACATTTCTTTCCGTTGTACATTGGGGCGGTCATGCGTTGGTGCTGACTAGGGGCAACAAGAACAATTTCAGATTCTGGAGGATGTGGGCTTCCCTTCTTCCTTGAAAAGTTGCTAAGAGTTGGAGCTGAGCCCCAGTGGTGTAGTGGTTGTGCATGGGACTGCGGCCCTCTGGGATGGAGGTTCGATTCCAGCTCCACGGAGCAAAGGCTGGGCCTCCTACTCCCACCACCAGAGGGCAGTGATGCCCCCCCCCAAAAAAAAGCAAGAAAAGTTGCTAAGAGTTAAGTGAGAAAGGGGTAGAATCTTCCTTTCTTGGAAAAGAGTACCAAAAAATAATTCCTTCCTCCTGCTCCATGCATTGCCTTGGATACAATTAGTCATTAAATAAACATCCATTGAAAATAACAAAATCACTTCCAATGATTACACATGAAAAATATCACTGCTGCCAATCTTCTGGCCCAGCTGTCTCACTTCTGCTCAGATGGGATGGAAGCCTGAAGGTGTTTCTGGTTTTCCCTCTGTTTATTCACTTATTTCCAGTATACATAAATGGAATTATTAAGTTGCAATTATTCTGCTAGTCACTGGAGATTCCAAAGTTAATGTGAAATCATTTAATCATGGAACTCAGAATCCATATGGGGATAAGTATAGAAAAGGAAGCAAAAAATCATGAGATGTTTGGTAAATGCCATGCATAGCTATGTTCATATTTCCATAGGAACACAGGAGGGCAGGGGAAATGGCTCACTCTACATGTCAAAGGACAGACAATCAGGAAAGGTGGGCCCTCTGTGGGTCTCAAACAATGAATACCAAGAAGTTTTATCAGAAGAATAAGGGGCAGGAATATCTGAAGGAGAGGACAGAGTATACATCAAATCCTGTGATGACAAAAGAGGATTGACTAGAGAAAGAGGGCTCGCCTAGTCTGGAGCTCTGGAGCATTGGTGTAAGTGGATGAAGGCACTGGTTAGATTTGGAAAGGCTGTCGTGATCCTGCCATGGTGGGTCAGGAGTGACTGGAGCTACATATTTGAAACTGAAATGCACAACACTCATGGTAAGGATGGCATTGTCAAGTAAAAGCTAAATTAAGGATGGTTCCTGACGAAAGAGATTTGTTTAAAGGACACAGGGCCAGGTAGCTAGCTAGGTTATTTATATAATAATATAATTATTATATCAAAATATAATATAATTATTATATTATTGTATCAAAAATACATCATTTATGATGGAGTATATATGTATTATAGATGACATCTATAAAATTCTTATGCACTGGCTGCTGTTAATCCCTTAACCAGATATCATCTCTCCTAATATTGACAGGAACTCTCTCAGATCATAACTATGATTATGCTTGTCTTACAGATGGAGAAACTGAGGCAAGGAGAGGGTATGTGTCTTTCCCAAAGGGTCACACCTGGTTGAGGTCAGGATTCAAAGTCAGGCTAACGAGGAGTAAGTTCACTTAGAGGGATGTGTTACACAAGATGATAGACCTTCAGATGGAAGCCTCATGCTTCTTGAATTTAGTTAAGTTTGGAGCTCAGGATATGATATTAGCAAAGTTTCTAGGGGAATTAAAGAGACCCTTAATGAAAGCCACTCTTTCAGTCAGTTTATGGTGCTTATGGATTGCCATATCAATCTCCCCTGGAGCTAGGTTGTGGAGGTTTCATAGCACCAATAACCAAGTCGCTTTGGCTACGTGACCCTTGTAAGAGCCAGGTCTGGCTGTATTCATTTGTGGAAGGATGCTTCTGAAACAGTGGACATCACAAGTCTTGAGGAACATATGCAAGTTTCTATGTGTTCTATGCAAAAGAAGGAAGCCTTGATGCTGGAGTGAGGTATGTGTTGGCCTGCTATCCACTAGTTCAGGAGTTTATAAAAACCAGCCTCTCCAAGGGAGAAAGATCAGACTTTCTCCCATCAGTATGGACAGTCTCAGAAACCCACAGGTGTAGATTCACCATTCTGTAGGGTCACCACGAGTCACATTCAATCAATGGCAGTGATTTCTTTGGCAGGGCTATGTAAACATATGGTAATGTCTCCTTCAACAGATTCTGAATATGCAATGTCCTATATGCAATGATGTTCCAACATGGCACTAGGAAGAGAAGTTGAAGTGAGATCCTGTGAATTCATATCTCAGGTCCACCAGTTGCTGTCAGGCTAAGACAGGTTGCTAACAATTTGTAGCCTCAGTTGCCTCGTGTGGATGTTCACATTGCCTAATACATAAGCAATATCAAATTAAAAATGATAATGATGTCCAAATCTCCTAGGGGTCAAGGGAGGTGATTATTGCAGCCTGGTTTGCAAAATTGTACATAAAGGAATTACTTCTCTCATCATATCCAATCTCGTAGGTTGTTTCATTTAAAATCTATTGCTAACTGTGTCCTCATCTGTCAAAGGGCCCAAGGAGTTGAATACTTGATTTTCCTGCCCACACTCCAACTAGAGACACAGAAATAGAAACCCATCCCCTTCCTAAAAAGAAGGACAAAATTTCCTACTGCCAACTCTAATACCATTACCTTATTTAAAAAAAAAAAAACTGAGCTCCTTCAATAATTTTTTTATTCCAAGATTGGGACAAGACATATGCAAGGTAATCATGAAGTGCCTTGGAATGACAGAAAATAAGAAAGTGTTGAAAACTGCATAGACAAACAAATAAACAACAAAACTTGGGTTTATATCTAATCTCAGGAGACAGGAGCCAATTGAAAGAGATCTCTATTGGAACAATTTGAGCAGTGAAGTGAATGCTATAGGTTTATAACCCAAAGTGTGTGTGTGTGTGTGCATGTGTGTGTGACTGGTTTACAAATAAATGGGTCCAATGCTTTACAGAATAAAAAGGCAGGTGAAAGAAGGCAAGAGTATGGTAAGCATTTAGGCCTTGAGGAATGGGGATTTTAACATGAAGAACTTGGAAAAGATCCCTCCAAGCAAAAGGAACATCCTGGAACTGGGATGGACACAGAGGAGTGCATGCTGATGGCAACCATGAACTCGATTCATGTCCAGGCTGGTGTTCCCAATCCAGGCAAAAGCACCCCTGAAGACAAGCATGACAATCTGTTTCCAAAAGGTCCCAGCCTTGAAAACCCGATGGAGATGTGGTACTCCGCAAGTATGAAGTCGCCGTGATCAGCGCTCACTGGATGGCAAGTAATGGTCCTCATAAGGCAGTGGGCTGGAAGCATCCACCTGAGGTCATTAGGGCTTCAGGTAAGAGCAGGATTCCCTGGTTCTCCATCATGTGAGGGCTTACTTAACGTGTTCTATCAGAGGATGGGCATGAGGAAGACTGCCACGTAGTCCAAAGGATGGACACTAGACGTCCTGGGATGCATCTCTTTTTTTGTGTGATAGTTTGTCTCTTTTCTTCATCCTCTTAACAAGGGTCCTCCCTGTCACTGTGACCAAGAGAATGCTGTGGAGGTGACACTGGGGAAGTTTCAGGTATTATCACCCGTTGGAAAGCTGGCAGGTTTCTTAGAGCAACTGCTTTTGCAGAGGCTAGCTTTCAGAGAGAGCCTGTTGGTGTACTGGGTTAGACCTTGGGTGGAAAACCCAAGGTCAGCAATGGAAATGACCAGCTGCACCCTAGGAGACAAAGGAGGCTATAACTTCCCCTTAAAGAGTTACAGTCTCAGAAACAAACCTACAGAGACAGTTTTAATATGTCCTCGGGGGTCAATCTGAAACAGAATGAACACTAGTCCAAGGAGTTTGGTTTGAGTTTGAGCTTTCAGAATACGTGCTATAGCGGGAAAGGGTTAAACCACAGAGTGTGGAGTGGCCCCATAACAAGAGATAAAAAGATCCAAGTCCCTCTTGGTTGCTCCAAAGTATTTCACTGCAGAGAATGCATTACATGGTCAACTGAGATTTGGAAAGTATCAACAATTTGCACATCCAGAGTGCAAGTCCAGGTCTTTCCTGGTTTGTAACCATCAGCAGTATGACAGCAAAGAGCAAATGGCACAGGACCACAAACTCCTTGTGACTAGAGGCTGCTCTTTGAATGGCTGAAGACCTCAGATCACCAGGCACATGACAGGTGTTGAATGAAACTGTAGCTGGACAATTAAATAAATCAATTAGTTAGATGTTTGGATAACAGTCCATTGTCCTTGGTTAGCTCCTTAGATGGCTGAAGAGACAATCCTCTGAGTTACTAAATCCCAAATCTATGGGTCATGTGACACACTGATGACAGAAGACTGCTGGCTCATGTGATGACAGGACCTGATAGAGCCCAAACTTTGCAGATCAGGTGACAGGATGGAAGTCCACTTACTGACATCCTAAAACCTAGGATCAGATGCCAAGAAGACCACAGGGTTAGAAGACGACTGAGATTGGGAGAACACTGTTTATATCTTAGGTTTAGGCCCCTGAAAAGTCTTCTTCCAACATATTGTTTGCTCATATCATATCACAAATGGGGAGTTGGCATCAAGTATCTACCAAGCTACTCAGAGATGTAGCCTAGTCAAGTTGACACATAACATTAAACACCACACAACTCATTTCCAGAAACAAAAGAGCTATAGGGTAATTCGGTCAGACCTCTACACAGCCCCAATGCTTACCCTTCAGCCTAATTGTAGGCACCATAGAGACAAAAGTGTGGGGCTGGCACATGGAAGAAGCACACCAGCTTGTGGAATCATGAGGTGTCAAAGGGATTAGATATCGGGCTTCAAGAACTAAAGAGCATAAGTTTGCGTGCTCACTTTCCTGATATGATCACTGAAGACAAATGTGTGCATAAGCTAATGTCGTGAAGAAAGTGAATGGTACCTGGCTATCAAAAGATACAGCATCTGGGGTCTTAAAGGCTTGAGTAAACAAGCGGCCTTTCAGCTCAAAAGCAACAAAGCCCACAAGGAAGAAGCACACCAGCCTGTGTGATCACAAGGTGATGAAGGGATCCAGTGTCAGGCATCAAAGAGCTAAAATTATATCATTATTGATGAGGGGGAGTACAGATTGTGGACCCAAAGCCCATCAATAGGTGAAGCAACATCCTCTTGCAGAGGGGTTGTAAAGAGATGAACCAGTTAAAATACAGTGTAGTAGCAATGAAACATGGCAACTTTCCTCTAGTTCTCAAATGCTGCCTCCCGCCCATTATCATGATCCTAATTCTACTACATAAATCCAGATAGACCAGGAGATGTCCAGTGAAGTTGGAAACATGGGAAATTTAGGATAGATGATCCCTCAAGGCTTTTAATAGGAGTGGTAATACCTGGAGGGTGGAGGAATGGAGGAATAGAAAGGGAGAACCAATTTCATGGAACTACACGTAGCCTCCTCTCTGAGACACAGGCAACAGAGAAATGAGTATTGGGACACATTGGACAGTGTATTGTATGAAAATAATAACAATCTGTAAATTACTAAGGGTTCATGGGGGAGGGGGACAGAAGAGAAATATAGGGAGCTGATACTGGGGACCTGGATGGAGGGAGGATGTTTTGAGAGGGATGATAGCATAAGCATGTAAATGTGCCCTGCATACAATTGATGTATGTATGGATTATGATGGGAGTTGGATGAGGCCCCAATAAAATGATTCATTAAAAAGAAGATACAAAAAGAAAAGAAAAGAAAGAAAGAAAGAGTGGGCCTGGGGCTCAAAGTGAGGAAGAAACCTGGTATGAGGGTTTTTTTTTCAACTCTAGGGTGCCCTTTACAAAAATGATTTTTTTAAAGAAAAAAATAGAAGTATCCCTATCATTCAGGGTGGCTCATGCCTTCCTTAAGCATTTGCCTCATATTTCAGCATAAGCATCCTCAGTGTTTTTTAAAGGACATTTTTCTCCTCGCTCTTTAGAAGTTCCCACTCCACTAATCCTTAGCCTTGTATGAGACTTCTTAATGCACAAGGAGTACTAGGCGCCTAAATGCCAGGGCTATTTACTGGCTCTACAAGCTGCTATGTTGCTGGAGAGGCGTTTGTCTTAAGTGGACCGTGCTGGCTATGGCTAGCTTATTCGAATTCCCCTGATAGGAAACAGTCCCCCTGAATGGAAAGCAATTTAGTCCAACCAAGCTTCAGCCTGGAGAATTGCATGCCAGGCCACACAGCTTCCCAGTGTGGCTTCCATGGAAAATGGAATTACAGGTGCTGAGTGAGATCTAGAAGGTCCTTCTGTGTAGGCACTGAGCCTGAGCTTTAAAGGCTTTATTTTCATGACTTTGCCTTACCTCACTTTTTATCTTTCTACATAATGTTTCTTTTAAATCAATGTTGGGAAATCTTAGCATCAAACGTGTTTGTAATTATCCATTTGAGCACCCATCAGCTCCATGTCCACTCCTGCCACTCTGAGGTCAAGCCAACATCATCTTTCAACTGGATTCTCAGCCAGCCTTCAAATTACTATCATCCTCTTCCACCCACTCTTATTTTCTAAATAAGTGGTCACAGTGGAAATGAATCTTGATACACTACTGGTAACAATGCTGTATGAGTCCCCTTTTCCATCTCTAATGAAAATAAAATATAAATCGAAACATCTAAGTTTGCCTTCCAGGGCCCTTTTGAACTGGTCACCGGTATGTTCTGGCCTTATTTCTCATTCAACCTCTCTAGGGAAACTATGGTCCAATCAAGCCATGCTCTTTCTCATTCCCAGAATATTCTCTCTATTTTCTTCCTAAATAGATTATTTTTTCCTAGGCTGTTCATTTTCTTCCTTCCTTGACAAAAGTCTCTTTATAGCATTTCGAAATTGTACTATTCATTGATTGTTGTTGTTAGGTTCAGACTGTGTAGAATCACAAGTCTGTGTAGAATCAAACAGAACACTGACTGGCCTTGAACTATCCTGATCATCTTGCCTATCTTTAAGGCCATTGTTGCAAACCCATTGTGTCAATTCATCTTATAGCGGATCTTCCTTTTCCTTGACCGTCCTCTACTTTATCAAGCATGATGTTGGTTGTACCTGTAATTGCATGTTCTATGGAAGCCACACTGGGAAGCTGTGTGGCCTGGCATCCACAAGACTTCCCCCTCACTGGTAACGTGCTCAAAGTTCAGGAGACCAAGTCTCTCCATCTTCACCATTCTGGTTGTACATATTTCAAAACACATTCATTTGTTTTTCTTGAGCTCCCTGATAATTTCATTATTCTTCACCCACACCAATATTTCAAATGCATCAATTCTTCCATAGTCTTTTTTATTCACTGTCCAGCTTCCACATGCATATGAGATGATAGAAAATTCCATGGCTTTAGTCAGTGTTTCCTAAGTCCTCAGAGTGACATCTTTGATCTCTAACATGAATGGAGATATGGTAAAGTATACATGTCAGATGTTATTTGATATCTTGACTATCATTGATTGTGGATCTGAGAAAAAAGAAATCCTTGAAAAATTCATTTTTTCCCCATTGATCATGGTATTGTTTCTACTGACAAGAATTTTTTAAAAATGTATTCTACACTTAGGTATAATCTTGTGGTCATTAAATAATCATCTGTCAATTTGAGAGAATTAAGAGTGAAGGGGTGGAGTCTATCCTATCAATCACATCAAAACCAAACCAAATCCTTAGCCTTCTCCTAAGGATTCTGGAAACTCATGTATTCCTCCTTGGAGGAAGGAGACACTCTCTCAGCTCACTCCTTGGTAGGCATCATAGCTGATAAGTCACATAGAATTTCACTACTGTCCAGAGCTAGAGAAGCCATGTGGAGACTCCTGCCAGCACTGAGATGCTTACAAAGCCATTAGATCCACAAGACTTCCCACTCACTGTCTTGTAATCTTCCTGCATTTGGCATCATTGCATGTGTTTCTTGAGTCTGAAGAAAACTTTACAGACTGGTATTGAACAAGTGGGCTAATATTGGATTTATGGACTTTATCTGTACTGGGCTGGGATGTTTTCTTAATGTGCAATTATTCTTTATATAAAGCTCTTTTTAATATACCTAAGAATGGTCATGAATTTGTTCTCTAGTTTACCCAGATTAACAGTCCATATCAAAGACTATAAACTTTTATCTTCAACAAGTGTGTCAAGTCCTCTTCACTTTAAGGTAACAGGGTTGCTTCACCTGATTGCTTAACAGATTCTTACTCTTCCTCTAATCCTGATTCTGTGCTCCTCATATAGTTCAGTTTCTCAGATTACTTGCTCAGCACAGACATTGAATAAGTATGGGGGAAAGACACAATGCTGACATACACTCCTACTGGTTTAAAACCATCCAGCACCCCCTTGTTCTGTTCCCATTACTGCTTCTTGGCTTATGTACAGATTGTGCATAAGTACAAGTGTTCTGGAATTTTCTTACTTGGCACTGTCATCCATCATTTTTGTTTGTTTTCAATAATCCACACAGTTGAATGGCTTAGTTTATTTACTCAAGAAGTCACTAGTAAACATGCCTCTATTTTTTGCTCTCATCTGAGATCAATATGACTTCAGCAACAACATTATTCCTTCTACTTCCTTTCCTGAATCTTGCTTTGTGGACTCTTCCTTAATGGCTGTGACAATATCACCAACATTCCCAAGTTCTTTTCAGCCGTTCCCTTGGTTAAATGAACCTCTCCACCCTTGACTCTACGGATAAATACTAGCTGTTCTGTTTAAACCAGGGAGGAGGTGGCAGAGCATATGGGTTAAGAGCTCAAATTTGAAGCCTGCCTGCTGTATAGGAACACAGGCTGCCACTCTGTGCTCTTTGACCTTGAGCCAGTCTCTTTTGGATCCGGCTTCTTTTATTTCTTCATCTGTATAATGGGAATAATTGTATGGTGTCTAGAAAGTTTTCCACACACGTTTCTTCAATTCAAGTAATGACTGTCTTTTATGCAAAAATATGCATGATATAGTTTTCTTTCAAAGAATGCAATCCCCTCACACTTTATTTTCCAATGGGTGCTTTATGCAAAAATTATGATGTTTAAGAAAAAAGGAGGTGGAGAGATAAATAATGTACCCATTTGAAGGAGGAACCCAAAGACGTGAGTCATAATCTATAGGCAAGCGTATGGTTTTGGCAACAATGCTGTTAGAGAGGAAAACTCCCACAAGTGATTCCTCATCCTTTTTCCTATTGTCATTAAAAAAGAAAAGAAGGGGAGAAGCCACATGTGTATTAGTTCATTGTTTTAAAAATGTCTTGACACTTTTTTATTTCTACATTTATGTGTTAGGAAAATATTACATTATGAGATTTTAAAAAACATTTCCCTTTAGCAAGAGGAAATTGTGCCTTTTAAGAATGAAAAAAAAAGATGGGAAACAAAATGAAAAGTCTAACTCAATTTAGCATTTCTCTCTTAACATAAACATACCTGGACAAACCACAGCAAAGGAGGGGCTGAAGGTAGCCCCAGATACCAAGGTCATTCTAGGAAAGAACGAGGGTCCATAACAGATGAAAAATTAAAGTTATTTTCTCCCCTATGATTTTATTTTTAATATTTCAAATGTACAAAATGGTGGAATAAACAATTAAAATAGCTGTGAGCATAACTCCCAGTTGAAAAAGACATACTTTCATGTACCAAAAGATAGATTATTAGAAAGACTTGGAAAGGCTCATTAGGAGCTCTGGTAGTTAAGGTTTTTAGGTGCTACCCTAGCGTCCCTGAGAAGATATGGGTCGAATATAGCCTGTCAAGGTGACAGCCTGCTGGTATCTCCTGGTGAATGTGGCTTTCTCATAAGTAAGAACCTGAGACTCTCTCTCTCTCTCTGTCTTCACCTTCCTATGATGAGCCACATGGAAACCTATGACAACCCGAAATGCTTTCACCACTATTGGATCTATACAAGTCCACACTCACCAGCCTGTGAGCCTGCGATCTTCATGCACTCAGCAGTACCGTGTGTGACTGCGTGAGTCTGGAGAGGGTCTTTTGGACTCGTATCAGACTTATAACCTAGTATCAGACTGAAGGACTTGATCTGAACTGGGTTGGAGTGTTTTCCTGCTATGTAACTACTTCTCGATATAAAGCTCCCTTACACATCTGTGTCACTGCATTTGTCTCTCTAGTAGCCCACCCTAACCCTGGCGGCACAAGGGCTAAGTACTTGGCTGCTGACCAAAGAGTTAGCAGAGTGAACCCATCCAGCACTTCTACCCAAACCCAACTCACCACCACGGACCCACAGAGACCCAATAGGGCAGCATAGAACCACCCCTGTGGGTTTCCAAGACTGAGCTATTTAGGGACACAAAAAGTCTCACCTTCCCCTTCAGAGAAAGACCTGGTGATTTACTCACATGCATAGTCAAACCCACCCCAAATCAGTCTCCTTGCTACCCCCCTGTAGGGTTTGCAAGGCTCTCAGCTTTATAGAAACAGAGCATCAAGTCATTCTCCCCTTCCGAGGGCCGTGTCTTGGAGCAGCTGACGGTTGGTTAGCAGCTGAGCATTTTAACCACTGCACCACCCAGGCGCCTTCCTGTAAAAAAATGGATAGAAAATCCTACGGGGGAGTTCTGCTTTGTCACATGGGGTCACTATGCGTCAGAAATCTACTTCGAGTCACCGAACGAAGGACGCAAAGAGAAAGGTTCTACAGGAGCCCTGGAGATGCACTGGACCAGCAGTTTGAAACCACCAGCCCCTCTGAGGGAAAAATGATGAGGCTTTGTAGTTCCCTAAAGAGTTGCCCTCTTGGGGAATGATCATAAGGACCTATGTACAACCTCCTCCTCAGGGTATAAACAACGGGGAAGTGGGTGAAGGGACACGATGGACAGCATTCAGCAAGAGAAAATTATGATAGTTTGTAGATTATCAAGAGTTGTGAGGGAGGGGACAGCAGGAAGGGGTTGGGAAAAGGAGAAGCTCATACCAGGGGCTTACGTGGAAGGAAAATATTTTGAGACTGATGATGGCATCAAAGGTACAAATGTGCTTTACATAAAATGTACGCATGCAGGGATGGATTGTGCTAAGAGTTGTATGAGCCCTCATACAATAAAGTGATTTTTTTTAAAGGGGGGGAAAGATGCAGCAAGGGAATATCTTAAATTACAGTTTGAGTTATCCATGAGCATTTGGTATGGATCCAAATAAAATGAAATCTTTAACAACAAGAACAAAACAGTTGCCCTCTTACAAACCAACAGGTGCTCTTCTACTGTGCTGTGAGTCGGCAACAAACTGAAGACAGTGAGCTTTGTTGAAGCATTCCAATGCTGCCTGGCTGCCAAAACGTTCATAAAATGCACACCACAGGACCAACAACAATAAACCTCCACTCCCTTCTGCTGTCTTTCTTGAAAAAGTAGTGTCAACAAACCCTGTGGGCAGTGGAACTTCCAAACAGAAGCTCCTTTCGCAGATCATCTTGGCTGTGGCAAAATTGTTCCAAGGGAATCAGACGATCTTGCTGCTGTACTCTTCAAATGAGGCAATGCTATAAAAAAAGATTTTTCTATCAACAAAAACAAAAAGGAGTGTTTGGGACTGGGATAATTTCACCACTCAAATACAGCGCCATAGATTCTGAAGTTGGAGAATGAATGGCAATTATCTCTGCTGATCATCAGGTTTGTTTTTTTATTTGTTTATTTTTATTTTGGGGGGTTTTTTGGGAGGGAGGGGCATCACTGCCCTCTGGTGGTCGTGGGAGCTACCCAACCCTGCTCCTGAGAGCCGCCACTGGATTTGAACCACCAAGACCACGGGCCACAGTCCCGCACTCAACCACTTATGCCACCAGGGCTCAGCCAAGTTTGTTTTTTTAATATGCTCTTCTTTTAGTCAAACATGGAGAAAAAAACTGTCCCTGTAAGCCTGACAGAGAAAATAGGTTAATATGGGAAATCAACTAAATATGATCTTTTCCTGATTTCTGTGGAACTCTGATTTGACAATTAAAAAAAAAAGACAATCATAATAGTAACAAAGGTTTCATGGAACAGCTTTCAGGGAAGCAGCATTGTGCTAAGACTTTACAGATATTAACTTCTTGAATTTGTTGAATGGCTTGTGATATTAGGTATTACGAACTATTTTTTCCCCCAGAGGGCAAAATCAATCATAAGGGAAATTGAGCAACTGGTCAAGGATGGGGTGTTAGGGACTATGGATGATTTCAAACTGTGCCCTACATCTTGCCAAAGACTTACTTAGCGTTGTCAGTCATGCCAGAACAGCTGACTCATAAATTGTCCATCTAATCCAAACTCTTCATTTTATAGAAGAGAAAACTTGGGCTTAGTTCCAAAATCGACCCATTCAAGACTACAGAGTTGAGGCAAGAATCTAGGTTTCCTGAGTCCCAGACAGGAAGAGTTATTTCCTGTTTTCATCTAAAGTGAAACCCTGGTCACACTATGAAGTGATCGATGGGCTGCTAACCAGAAGGCTGAAGGTTCAAACCCACCAACCAGACCTTGGAAGAAAGATGAGGCCGTACACTCCTGTAAAGACACATAGCTTCATAAAGCCTCCTTAAGGTCTCGATGAACCTGAATCATTTAATGGTAGTATGTCTGGTTTGGGTTTAAGGTGACAACTGTCTTCTCTCTCCCTATCCTCCTTATTTTATTTTATCCCAGATCTTAGAAGTGAAACAATATAAATGTGTCTGCAGCATAGTTATCTGGGGAAGAAAAAATAGAGTAAGATTAGATAAAATATAAAACCAGAATATGACCCAAGCTATTTTTATTTATTTTGATCTATAGTGAAGACATCGTTGCTTCTATGTTGAGTGAGTGTCTTATAAATCAAATCTTTGCCAGTTACCATGTTCATTCTTACTCATTCGACCCTAAAGGACAGAGTAGAAGTGCTCATAGTGTTTCCAAAACTGCATTCTTTATGACAGCAGGCTGTCACCTCTTTCTCACAGAGTGTCAGTTGGGTTCAAACCATCAACCTTTCAGTTAGCAGTCAAGTGCTCACCATTGTGGCTACAGGATTTCTCTGAAAGTTCTATAGCTTCTCTTTTTTAAAAGTTTACTGAGATATAATTAATATCATACTTCAATCACAATAAAAAGAGTTGTGCACTCAACATCGCAATCATCTTTGGATCATTTTCTTCTTTCTTGTACCCATTGCTGTTGAGTCCCCTACTGAATTCCCCTTTCCTGCTCCCAGGTAATTACGAATCTAGCTCATGTCTTCATCCATCCATCCTGACTTCCCTTTACATAAAAATATACAAAACAAGGACAAAAAAAGAGGACCCAACATCAGTGACCAAATAAAAGAGAGATAAACTTCAATAGAAAAGAAAGCATAAAATATTTTTTAAGAATACATTCAAAATGGCTCAAAGGCGAGAGCTAATGACAAGGTGTTATCTTACAGCCTAACCACAGTTGCTAAAGTCCACTTTCCAATATGCTTGGTGTAAGGTTATTCACATTCCATCACTAGGGCCAATGGGAGTTCACCAAAAGACTCAATCCTTGTAGGAACTCTGGAAGATGATTTGAGGCTTGCATTATAATCTCTAATAGTCTGAAAAATGGGTGTTAGAATTTAGTTTCTGTTATCATTCTCTCCTGTGGGTTTGGAACTTATCATTTACAATCTGGATCAAACAGATTTGTGTGCTTCTACACTTAAATGACTTCTTGCTTCAAGACAAGCTTTCAAGACCCCTAAGCCCTATTTTTCTTAAAAGCTGGACACCATCCGATTTCTCACCATACTTTGCTATAGGATCCATGTCTTTAATGATCTCCTCATGAGGGCAAGTACTGAACAGGACCATACACAAATATTGTTCTTTCATTAGAACTACAACAAATTGATCACTGAAAATTCATTCGGATGTCATGGTATATGTATGTGTGTGTATGTGTGTGTGTATATACATATATATACATATATGTATATGTATATATGCATATATATACATATATACACATAGAGCAATTGATATAGATATCAATGTATCCTGGATTGACTTTAGAGACATAATTATCATTTTATTTAAGCACATCTTAGATTTGAATGTCTTATTGTTTTTCAGGGACATCAATTAGGTTCTGATGCAGAAAAGCCCCATGTACAATAGAATAAACCATTGTCCAATCCCACATGATCCTCATAGTTTTTGTGGTATTTGAGCACATTGTTGTGGCCATTCTGTTCATTGCTTCCATCAAGTCTCCATCAAACACAGTGCCCTTTTCCAAAGACTGATCTCTCTGGTAACATGTCCAAAATATGTTGAACTAAGTCTTGCCATCCTCACTTCTAAGGTGTTTTCTGGCTGTACTTCATTCAACATCAGATTTGTTTGTTCTTCTGACAATCCACATACTTTCAATGATCTTCACCAAGAACATAATTCAAATGAATCAGTTCTCCTGCATGCTTCCTCATTCATTGTCCAATTTTAATATGCATGTAAGGTAATTTAACATATCATAGCTTGGGTCAGGTGCATAGGATTCTAAATAACTAATACAAACAAGCCATGTTAATTTTATGCCACAATTTATACCTCCTTAAGCCAAAACAAGTCTTAGTAAACCTAATCTGACCCAAACCATTTCCATCTCTGTAAATGGCACAAGTCACCAGAATGCTCAGGCCCCAAACCTCATATTTGCTCTTGATTTCCTCTCTTCCCCTTCCATCTACATCCAATTCATTAGGCAAACTGTTTGTATCAACCATTGTCTGATCAGTTAAAGAGAACATGGATCTAGAGATCTGGAAACCATGGTCTTCAGTCATCTTTAAGCTCTGGAGCTGAACTCACCCTGAGGTAGAAAAATCAACCATTGAGGATTTCTAAAAGGCAGCGTTGATCCAACAAAGAAAGTCTAGATGGCTAAAAAAGAATGGAATGGAAACAGGACAGGGACAGCAAGTGGAATGAATGATGTCACACTAAGGGGATTACAATGGTTGAACAAAATGTGTATGTATGTTGAATGTAAGGCTGACAAACCTGCTCTGTAAAATTTCACCCTAAGTAACAATTTTTCCAAAAAATTAAAAGTATGCCTATACTTACTGTGTGATGTCCAAGGTGAGTTCTCATTCTCAGAGATTAGACTTTTGAAAAAATAATGCACCGGGTATCAAGAGATCCAAAACAAACAATAATATGATGTGAATGAGATGGGTTGAAGTGAAGACTCAAAGCTATTTGTTGACAATTGGACATCCCTCCCCCCACAGAATGGCTACAAGGAAGGAAGAATTCAACCAGAATTGGACATCCCTCCACAGATGGTTACAAGGAAAGGAGGATTCAACCAGAATCCAATGAAACACACATCATTCCTGTACTTCCTAAGTGCTTCCACACACACATCACTACTGCTATGATCCAGTTCTACCTTACAAATCTGACTAGACTGGAGAGTATACATTGGTACAGATAAGAGCTCTCAACACGTGGAATTCAGGACAGATAAACCCCTCATGAACAATAGTGGGAATAGTGACATCATGTGGCTTGGGGGTGATGTGGAGGAAAGGAAGAAAGGGAAGAAAGGGTGAGCCCATCAAAAGGCTAGATATAGAGTGCCCCCATCCCTGAGGGAGGGATATGAAAAACGGAAATGTGGATGAAGGGAGACAATGAATAGTTTAAGATATGAAATAACAATAATAATATATGATTGATCAAGTATTCATGAGGGTGGAAGGGTGAGTGAAGAAGAGATTAAAAAAGAAGAGCTGATACCAACGACTCAAGTAGAAAGAAAATATTTTAGAAATTATGGTGGCAACATATGTACAAGTGTGCTTGATACAATTGAATAATTGATTGTTATAAGATTTGTAAGAGCACTCTAATAAAATGATTAATAAAAAGAGAGAGAGAGAGGAAAGAGAAATAACCAAAAACAAAATCTAGAGACAGAAAATATTTGACCTGAAATTACCACTGACCCATGGAGACCTCATTTGTATTTGTGTAAAACTGTGCTCCATGGGTTTTTCGTGACTGAGTTTCAGAAGTAGATCGGTAGGTTTTATTCTGAGTCTCCTGTACGTGGCCTTGGAGCTCCAAATGTCTGGTCAGCAGCTGAATGCATTAACTCTGTGTCACTCATGGACTCTAGACCTAGACCTAGGGAAGATAGATACCTGCGATAGACATAGGAATGCTTAGCTAGGTATTCAGGCAGAGATGTAGGTAAGTTCCTTTCTGTATGACTTTTCCTTACATCAAAACTGCCTGAGAGAGCCGGGCTGCAGGGTCTCTGTCCAGCACCGTTGCTCTGTGGACTTTCCCATATTCTGCCTATGTTTCACATGCTCATCAGGCATGTAGGACTGATGTCCTCCTGGTGAAACAGCACATTTCTAGTGAGTCTAGTAAAATGATTACTTTTAATCATTTTATTGGGGACTTTTACAGATCTTATCACAATCCATCATTGGCGAATCCTTGATCCATCATATATTAATATTGTTATATCTTCTCTTACACTGATGCTTAGATAATGGGCTTGTATTCTTTTTGTGATGTCTGCAGCCTCTTCTGAAACACTCCCTCTTCCTGACGGAAGCGTTGGGCGCTCTCAGACCCTCACCATTTTCCATTTTGCTCTTCCCGCCCATCCATCCCTGCTGCCTCTCCAGCTATTGGCACATCTGGCACAGCTAATTGATGTGGCTCGGAGGGGAATCCCCCTCTCAGGAAAGCGCTGCCAGAGGACCGTTCTTTAAAGCGATAATCCCCCCACTTTTAGTCAAGCAAGCATTAATGGCAGACAGCATTGATTAACCAACCAAGCCAGGCAGAGTCCTTTTATCCGTCAAGAGAGCTGCTGTCTCTGCATTGTACCGCTGTCTCCTCACCTGCCACTCCCAGTCTCCCTCCCCAGTGTCTCCACAGGACTATGCAGGGTGGAGGCTGTGACCACACCTGTCAGCCAGGTTCTGTGGATGCTTTGCCACTGAAACGCCACATGTCCCATAACGAGATTTGGGGGGGGGGGCGGGGGCGGATTATTGTTTTCCTTCTAGTGATCACGCCTGGTGCAGGTACAGTATGTCACCGTCTGGGCTTTGCATTTTGTCTAAAAATAAAAAGCTCTCAGAACAGTACTATCAGATAGAAATAAGAAGGAGCCACATTCACAATTCAAAATTTCCTAATAACGACATTAAGAAGCATCAGGGACAGACCAACTTAGCTTTAATAATACATTTTGTTTGTCCCAGTAGATCAAAACAGTGTTATTTTCACACCTAGTCAACATAAAAGATCGTCGGTGAGAGTTTTACACTTTTTTTCCCCCACTAAATCTTCAAAATCCAGTGTATATTTAGGCCTGAGAGTACCTCTCCGTTTGGATGCTGAAGTTTCAACAGGCTAAATGAATCCAGTTAAACCAAACCTACCAGCTCTGTGACACACACCGTTGAGTCTGCTGGGACTCATAGTCCCCCTGTCCGCGTGCAAGAGACCGAAGCGCGGACCTGTCAGTCCTGTCCCATCCCCGCGAACCATTGTTCCCGTCCGAGTTCAGTTTTACAACTGCTGTGTCGCGTCATCCAGATGATGGCCTCTCTTAACTAAAATAATTAAGCTCTGGTAAATGGGGGGTGGAAATTTAATTTTTACAGTCATAATGCTCATATTTCACATGCTCAACAACCACATGGGACTCATGACCATCGTGTTAAACAGCATGGTTCTCACAATCTGAGTCTTTTATTCTTCTGAAATATCTGCAACATCTTCCAAAACACTCAGTCTGCATTGAATGCTTATAACATACTAGCTGATATCTTATAAAACTATAAAATTATAAAACAGTAAAACCGAATGTTTAATCCTTTGAGGAATTGTCAAAAAAATCTGCTTTCCAAAATGTCTACCTCATTTTATATTCCAATGGCAGCACGGGAGGGTCCAATTTCTCCAAATCCTTGCCAACATATTTAATTAGCTGACATTTTCATTACAATCATTCAACTAGATATAAAAAGGCATGCATCTTTCCTCTAGTTCTAAAATGCTTCCTCCCTCCCACTATCATGATCTGAATTCTACCTTACAAATCCAGCTAGACCAGAGGATGTACACTGGTACAGATAGGAACGAGAAGCACAGGGAATCCAGGACGGATGATCCCTTCAAGGCCAGTGGTGAGAGTGGCCATACCAGGAGAAGGGAGGAGAAAGGGAGGAGTAGAAAGGGGGAACCAATTATAAGGATCTACATATAACCTCCTCCATGGGGTATGGACAATGGGGAAGTGGGTGAAGGGGGACATCAGGCAGCATTTGACAAGACAAAAATTATAATAGTTTGTAAATCATTAAGAAACCATGTGGGAGGGGGGAACAGGTGAAAAAAGGAGGAACCAATACCAGGGACTTAAGTGGAAAGAAAATATTTTGAGAATGATGATGACATCAAAGGTACAATTATGCTTTGCATACAATGGATGTGTGGATGGATTGTGCTAAGAGTTGTATGAGTCCCCAATAAAATGATTTAAAAAATAAAAAGAACAAAAAAATACAATAAAAATCAGATCAAACACAAAGTTTTAAAAAAAGGCATGCCATTGTAGTTTTGATTTCCAATTTACCTGATTACTAACAATGTCAGATATCTTTGTATATATTTATTGGTAACTTGCATGTCATCCTTGGAAAAATATTTATTTTGATCATCTTAACTTAGCTCTTTGCACTTTTTTTGACTTGCAATACTTTATTATGTATTGTAGATAGAAATTCCTGATCAGATTTGCAAAAATATATACAATGTTTTGGTTGTATATTTATATTCTTGACAAAGCCTTTAAAAGCACATGGTTTTTAATGTTGAAAATGTACATTTTTCTCTTTTACCTTTGGCTGTTTATGCTTTCAGCTATATATAAGAAGTCATTGGGCTGAGCCCCAGTGGCATAGTGGTTGAGTGTGGGACTGCGGCCCACTGGCTTGGTGGTTCAAATGCAGCAGCAGCAAGGCTGGGTAGCTCCCAGGACTACCAGAGGGCAGTGATGCCAAAAAAAAAGAAGAAGAAGAAGAAGAAGTCATTGTTGCCTTTTTACAAAGATGATGCAGAAGGCGAAGAAGGAAGTTCCTTCCCCTCCCAAAACAGAAGCCAAAGCAAAGGCTTTAAAAGCCAAGGAGGCCGTGCTGAAAGGCATCCACAGCCACAAAAAGAAGATTGCCACATCACCCAACTTCCGGTGGCCCAAGACAGTGAGATTAAGAAGGCAGTGCAAATACCCCCAGAAAGCACCCCCAGGAGAAAGAAGCTGGACCATTATGCCATCATCAAGTTCCTCTTGACGACAGTCTGCCATGAAGAAGACTTAGGATAACAACACTCTAGTGTTCATTGTGGATGTCAAAACCAACAAACACCAGATCCAACAGGCTGTGAAGAAGCTCGACGACATTGACGTAGCCAAGGTCAGTCAATATCTTGATCATGCAGATGGTGAGAAGAAGGCGTATGTTCGATTGGCTCCTGACTATGATGCTTTAGATGTTGCCAACAAAATTGGAATCCTCTAAACTGAGTCCAGCTGGCCAATGCTAAATATAAACTTCTTCAATAAAAAAGAAGCCATTGGTACAAATGAGGCCATGAAGGGTCACCTTGCTGTTCACTTCGACGACTGTTAGAGTCTTAGCTCTTTCATTTAGATTTCTAATCCATTTGGAGTTACTTTTTAAAAAATGATGTAAGGCAAGGATCCATCTGCAGTCTTTTGCATTTCATGATCCAGTTGTCTCAGAGTTATTTGCTGAAAAGACGATTCTTCCCTCATGGGTTGGTCTTGACAGCCTTGTGAGGAGTTAGTTGGTGACTGCATTTGTTAGCGCCTGTTGTTGAACTTGTTATATGCCAGAAAGTCAGTTCTGACCCAAAGAGACACTGTGCACAACAGAATGAAAGACTTTCTGGTCCTGCAGCACCTTAACCAGGATTCCTATGCTTGAGCCCATTGTGGCGGCCACAGTGCCAAATCATCTATCACAAACACAGTGACTTAAAACACGAGAAATTTACTCTTTCATATTAAGAATAATTTTGCTCATCCCATGTAGGTTGTCTGCATCCTTGCCATCCTTGCCTAGGGTTGTTGCTGTTGTTTCTTCTCAAGTCAATTCCATTTCATTGTAACCCTCCAGGACAGAATAGAGTTGCCTCTGTGGCTTTCTGAGATAAAGGAGACTCAGCACTGCAGCCCTCGGTCCTCCTTCAGTCTGTATTGGTACTTGCATTATGATAGAATAATCAACCATATAAGATCCATAGGGCAGCATTCACCGAGTGAGGAAGTCCAAAGGGTTAGGAAAGAAGAAGGAATGGAAACAGGAGAAACAGGGAGAAAGCAGAATAAGCAATGTCACTTTTGTTGCTCTTAGCTGTTGTCCAGTTATCAACCACCCATAGGGACAGTAGAAGGAAACACTACCAGGTCCAGTGACATCTTCACAACTGTTCCTAAGTGTGAACCATTGTTACAGTCATTGTGTCGACTGATCTTTTCAAGAGCCTTACTTTTCTCTGCCCCTCTGCTTTACCATCCATGGTGACCGTCTCCAGCAACTGGCCTCTCCTGATAACAGGTCCAAAGTTTGCAACAGAAAGTCTCATGATGTTTGCCTCAAAGGCACATCCTCGTGATGTTTGTTCTCAGATTCATTTGTTGTTTTGACAGTTCATAGGACAGTCAATATTCTTCTCCATTACCATAATTCAAATGCATTGATTTTTCTTCAGTTTTTTTTTCTGATTCACAGTTTAACTTTCTTATGCTTATGATGCAATTGAAAATAGCATGGCTTCGCCTGAGCACCAGTGGCGTAGTTGTTGACTGCAGGACTGCAGCCCATGGGCTTGGCGGTTCAAATCTAGCAGCAGCTCTCCGGGAACAAGGCTGGGTAGCTCCCATGACCACCAGAGGGCAATCATGCCCCCCCCCCAAAAAAAAGAAAGAAAGAAAATAGCATGGCTTGAGTCAGGTTCACCATGGTCCCAAGTTAATATCTTTGCTTTTCAGCCCTTTTTGAAAATAGTGCTACTGGCATATAATTAATAAATCACACCATTCAATAATTAAATAATATTAAGAAGAGTTGTAAAATCATCACCACAATTGAGTTTAGAACATTTTTTTTTCTTTCTTGTAGTCGTTCACTCTGCATTTTCCTCCAACCTCCCTTATCACATCCCAAGGTAACTATTTATCCAGTTTCTGTCTCTGCAAAGTTACCTATTCTGAATACATAAAATACATAAAAACATAGCTTTTCAAAACTTTTTAAAGGGACCTTGTACAGATGATTCACCCAATGTCACATTTAGGGGATCACAATGGATGAGTTGAAGCAAAACATGTCTAATTTTTTAGTGTTAGACTAATGGCTCATTCTATAAAGCTTTGCTCAAATCACAAAAGTTTTTTTTTTCAAGAGTGTACATTCTGTTATGTGGGGATGGATTGTTGTGTAGAAATCATCTAACCAAGAAGTCCTGATGGCTCAGGTGTTAAACAAAAGGTTGGTAGTTATAGCTCACTATCAACTATAGGGTCGATAGGAGTCGGAAAGGACTCAAAAGCAACAGATCTCCCCACTTACTGTTCAGTTCGTTGTACTGTGATAGGTTGCACGTTGCTATGATAGTGACAGTTGTGCCTCCGGTATTTCAAAGACCAGCAATGACCTGTTTCCAATGGAGGGTTCCAGAGTCAGAGCATCCAGAGTAAGACAAGCTAAGAAGAGAGCCTGGGGATCTATTTTCCAAAATTAGCTGATGAAAGCCCAGTGGATCCCAACAGGATGTTGTCTTAAGTAGTGCTGAAAGAACAATGGGCATGAGCATACCTACCATGAGACAATATTCTGTTCTGTTGTAGATGGGTCACCATGAGTTGAGGCCAACTCCATTGCCACTCAAAGCAGCAAGAGTCCCTTTATCATACAGCATTCTGTTTCTTTGCAATATCTTATGCTATATTGTATCATGTCTTAGACTGTGCTTATACTGTCATTTAATAGTCAATATATGCCTTTTTGTCTAGTGTTTCAAATTAGATTTATATCTTAGACCACATTTTATCCTCCATGATATTTAGCAAGGTGCCTTACACAAAGTAACTGTATAATAATTAATAACCTGATGGTGTAGTGGTTGTTACTGGTGGGGCTGCTAGCTGGAAAATCAGCAGTTTGAAATCACCAGCTGCTCTCAGGTGGGGGGTGGGCGTAGGAATGAAGCTTTTTGTTCCCACAAGAGTAACTATCTCAGAAACCCACAGGGGCACTTCTACGCCTATAAGGTTTCTGTGAGTCAGACCTGATGCGATGGAGGTGAGTGAATGTAAAATACTGATGTAGTCTAGTATTACAGCTATTTGACCCTCTTACAGACTCCTTTCTATCTTATTTTTATGCTTATTCATAGTTAGCACTTGTAAAATAAATTGCTTGTCCAAAAGATCTGGAGGCATGATGGTTATGTTCTAGAGTATCCCTCTATTCCCAGAACCTGGATAAAGACAGAAAGAAGGAAGGAAAAAACGTCAAGAGTTTTTATGATCCTAATGAGTTAAAGGTCACGACCATGTGATTCACCTTGTTATTGCAAACTGCTGCTCCTTGATATAAAATCCCAGAGACCCATTAAAATGAATGAGACAGAATGCCTTGGAATCTCACCCAAGCATCACTAATGAAAAGGAAAACTTCAACTTCATTCAAACTGTACACATCTCTTGAGTTTGCAAAACTGAACTAGAAATCACTTGAAGGAAATTTATGGGATTTCTGTTCTAGGAGGGAAAGCACAGAACTGAGGAAGTTTGTAGCAATGGGACTGAAAAAAGAATTCCCTTGCCTGAAAATAGAAAATTCACTTGTCTACCTTTTGGGAAAGTATAAGAAATGCCTCACGCTATGCGCTATGTCTTCTTTATTTTGTTTCCAGCTTTCCAACCCTCAATGGACACTGATACGGAGAAAGAACCCTTGAATCTCTATCAGGGTTCTACCTGCCGCTTCTCAACATCTGAATACCCTCTCCAAAATGTACCTACCTACCCCATAGAGTAATAACGTGGATTTAGCTGAGACAAATTGAAAATTTATTTAAAATTAAACATAACAAATCCCAGGGCTAAATATTAATTTGGACTGTGAAGGGGGGGGGGGGAACCTGGTATTAAAGGAAAACTTATCTGTGATAGATAATTAGCATTCAAAATGTCATTTTTCTCTAAATCAGCTTATAAATTAAATAGCTTTTAAAACATATTAATCAAATGAATGTAAAATTCAATTGGAATTATAAATGTATGAGTATAACCAAGGGATGTTTTCAGGGAAAGAAAGAATAAGGTTGACTGGTCCTCTCTAATATCTAAGATATATTATTAAGTTAAAAATATGGTTCTCAACCCAGGAGCTATTTGACAATATCTGGGTGAAATGTTTAGTTGTCACAATTGGCAAGAGAGGGTTTGATGTGCATCTAATTGGTAGAAGCTAAGGATTCTATGCAATCTCCTATAATGAAGACAGCTCCCCACCCAAATAATTTTCCATTCCAAAATATCAATAATGCCAAAGTTGAGTCATTCTACACAAAGAGTGCTGACCAAAATGGCAGCACAGTTATCAATAATGGTAGACAAGTCATGGAACAGACAAGAAAGACCAAACACCAAGGCAAGTATGCTTAAGAGTGCTAGATATAATAAATATGCCCTACCAGTTCTAGTAGATTGCTTAATAAATGTTAATGAATTCATGAGCTACTTTGCTCCAAAAGAATTGATTTAAATCATCATTTTATATCAAAAAACAGGATTTGAAATTTTTACACAAACAATGAGAGAAAACTCAGAGTGGGTGCTTATTGAACTTAGAGATGAGAAGCTATTTCTGGAAATGATTCACATTTGGTTCATTCTTTATGACTCCACTCTGGACTGCTGATCCCATGTGAAGAGATGCATGAGGATGCCTTTAGCTCTCACCACCATCGAGTGCACTCTGATGCGTCACAAAGCGGTAGGACAGGGTGGAACTGCCCCTGTGCATTTCCAGCATGGTAATGGTGAACTCGGATAGTCATCGGTGCTTGAGGAAAATTCTCAACACAAAGCCAGGGTGTGGATTCCAAGTCACAGTGACCCCATAGGGAAGGGTAGAAGTGTTCCTGGAGGTTTCCACGACTCTCTATAGGAGTAGAAATCTCTATCTTTCTCCTTCAGATCATTCAGCAGTTTCCAATTGCTTACCCTGTGGTTAGCAGCCCAATACGAAACCACTATGCCACCAGGGCTCTTTTGAGAAACTTAAGAGCCAGTACTTTGCTCACTTTGTATCCTCCTCCAGTGCAAAGCATGATCCTTTCCCCCCAGATAGTGGTGTTTGTTATTTTAAGTTATAGTCGTTCAATGAAATCTCTACGAGTGAGTGGAATATAGAAGAATCTCTCTCCTTCCCAGGATCCACTGCTCCAGCAGTCTTATCTATGTGAAAGGACCAATAAGTAAGAAGAAGGAAAGACTTTGAACATCCAAGAGAGATGCTACTAAGTTCACTTGTGCCATCTCAAATGAGTATAAAATCATGGGAGGAAAAACCTGAGCTAGGAAACATTTTGATTATGTGACAGAGGAATTAAATAGAAAGAAACTAATCTTTGACCAAGTGAAACCAATTTTTTCAGATAACGTGAAGTCTGGATCATTTTTTTTTCCTTTTCATCAAAACTCAAGCAATCTAAACCCCTCTCCTTACCACAAAAAAAGAAGCTCTTCCCCAGTAACAAGGGATGTTAGCAAAGTAATTTCCAGGGTGTATTCTGGAGAAAGGGAATGAAAATCACCTCAATTTTTCAGCATTTTCATAAATGTGTGCACCAGGCGATGGGAACAAAACAGAACTGCACTAAATGGAGACTGAGCATCCCGCCTGTGCCAGAAGAGCTACAGACAAAGAACGGAGAGTTCTTTGGAGTTTGACTTTCGATATGGATTTGGGCTAGTGATGTCCGCCCCGCCCCCCCCCATCCCAGAAGTACCTGGTGTGTAAGACATAGGCAAATCTGAAGCACCACAGAGAATTGACAGACAGCATAGGATCAGGTATGAACCAACAAATATCATGACCCAAAGTCAAGTAGGAGCTGGTAAACATCATTACCCTTCAAAAGAAAACAAAACCAAAACGAAAACAAATAACACAATGGCCACCAAGTTGGTTCTGATTCATCTGGGTCCTCTAGAACAGAGTAGACAAGCCCCATTGGATTTCCAAGGCGGTCATCTTTCTGGAAGCATCTCTGTCACCCACAGAGAGGCAAGAAGGCTCAGACTCAAATTGTTGCCTTTCTTGAACATGTGAGCACTCACCATTGTGCCACCAGGGATGCTAAAAACATTACCCTTCATTTACAGTTGGCATACTTTATGTGCTTTGGAGCCTGGCAGACCAATGTATGAGTCATATCTTCATCTATTACTACATGTGAACTAAGGCAACGCACTCCTCCCTTCATAGGGTCGTTGAGGGAGACCTCATGAAGTTACTATAAGGATTAAAATGTGGGAAAACTCTAATCCAATACTTGATAACATTATAGACATTTAAGAAATGAGGCTCATCTGAGCTAAGTCAAATATCTGGATCACAGTAAGAAAAGAGAAAAAGTATACTTAATCAGTCTGGCCCAAGTGTGCCATAGGGAAACTCACTTACTATGATCAAGTTTACTTTGACTCTGACAATCCCATATAACTCACGATGACCCCATAGGACAGGGAAGAATAGCTTCTGTGGGGTTTTAAAGACTATGACTCTTTTTTTTTGGGGGGGGGGCAACACTGCTCTCCGGGGTGGTGGGAGTAGGAGGCCCAGCCACACTGCTGGATTTGAACCTCCATCCCAGTGGGCCACAGTCCCGCGCACAACCACTATGCCACCAGGGCTCAGCCCAAGACTATGACTCTTCATGGAGTAGAAAGCTCTCTTTTTTTTCTGAGAAGTGGCTAGTGGTTTTGAAAAGCTGAACTTGCAGTTAGCAGCCCAAGTCATAAGCACTATGCTGCCAGGGTTCCTCAGAGAGGGCTCATCCAACTGAAGATGTTACTCTTTTATTGCTTATGTTACGAAGGGTCATGAAAATCACACACTCACATTTGTGCACAAACACACACGTGCATGCCCACATGCTAAGATGTGAACCTCCAGACCTAGAACAAAAGGCTTGTGCACTGCCATAGTCTTTTACATGGACTGCCAGTATTGTATTGTTAATTAAAATCTCCAAAGAACTCTTGCTGTTGACAATATCACCACCCAAAGCCATATTTACGTTGTTAATTATCCGAGTTACAGTGAGTAAGAAACAAGGCCCACACTTCCCATAAAGTTCCCAAAAATTAAACCAGGGAAATGGGCAATAAATGTCATTTGAAATGGTAGGGATGCCAGCTAATTGCGAGACAACTGTAAAATAATGGTGCACGAGATGCTCCAACAATGCCTAATTAGTAATAATATGGGCATTTTCTTGGGCGGGTGGGGGGGATGACAATTACCCGGTGCAAACACTTAGCAGTCATCATCGGAGGCCTTTCACCAATATTACCTCATTAATCTTCCCCACAACACCCCAGCAGGAGGCAGCACAAGCCCTCACAGAGAAAGGGACAACAGAGGTCCAAAGAGGAAATAGTGGAGCAATTTAACATTGTCATCCTAATGGCACTCGGAAGGGATTCCCAGAAAAGAGAAAAGGCTCTTTCTTTCTAATAGAGGCTTGTCCCGGCGAAGACGAGGGTGATTCTGGTGAGTCCTTACCTAGCTGCCAAGTTCCAGCCATGCTTCATGCCCAGGCGATTCCTGAGGATGGCCTACACTGAAGTGACAGCACAGGCACACGTGTACTCTTGTTCATCTGAGTCACTCGCCCTTTCTCAGCAAGAAAGACTCTTGACCTCAAATGTCCTCAGTCCACGGTGGAGCTGGGAGTACAGGGGTAAAGGTCCATGGTTCACCACAATTTTGTTTCAGCCCAACCATAAGGTTTAGATCAGCAGTTCTCAACCTGTGGGTGGCAACCCCCCTGGGGGTCAAATGATTCTTTCCCAGGGGTCGCCTGATTCAAAACAGTAGCAAAATGACAGTGATAAAGTAGCAACGAAAATAATTTTATGATGGGGGGGGGGGTTCACCCCCTGAGGAATTGTATGAAAGGGTGGAGCACCGCTGGTTGAGGGTTGTTTCTGGAGTATGATTCAACAAGGCCTCTGGGTGGTGCCGTCTGTGTTCAACTGTGAAGCTGAAGGTTCCCAGTCCTCAACCACTCCAATGAGAAGGCTGGTCATCTGCTTTGATACAGTTTGTGGCCAAGAACGTTCCGTGGAGCCGTTCTGCTCTGTTACAAATGGGGTTCCTATGAGTTAGAATTGACTCAGTGGCAATTAATCACCCCATCAACACAACCATGGAGGACACGAAACAAGAGCAGGTGTGAAGCACCAACTTAAGTGTTTTAGGATTTTCACTCATGATGATCCTACAGGACAGAGCAGAACTGCCTCTCTCAGGCGTTCTAAGACCGCATGACTGTAAATTTTACCCAAGAAGCAAGTTAAGCACCAGTGTACCTGTCTTTTACCTTCTCATGGATTGCGAATGATTTCATGTGTGATTAAAGCATTGGACACCAATTGCTTGCGATGGACTCATAAGTAAGCACAAGCAAGCCTATGCTTACCTGTTTCCTGGGTTTTCTGTCCCTGTCAGGGATTAAAAATTTGAAAAAAAATGCTTTGATGTCAGAAGATGTGTAAGAAAACAAAATATTCTCAGGTCTGACACCATCTTGACTCTAGTTGTGATTCTTCAGACCATTGTTGCAGTTACTCTGTCATCTCCTTGAGGGTCTTCCTTGTCCGACCCTGTGCTTCACCAAATATAATGCCCTCTCCCCAAAACCAGTCTCTCCTGAACATATGTCCAAAGCACACTAGACAAAATCTCATCCTTTTCACATCCAAGGAGCTTTCTGGCTGTACTTCCGACAGGACAAATTTGTTTGCTTTTCCGAAAGTCCACAGTGCTTCAATACTCTTCATCAGAATCTCAGTTCCAATGCATCAATTCTTCACCCATCTCCCTTAGTCATTGTCCAGCTTTCACACACATATGCAGTGATTGAAAGTACCATGGTGTGGATAAGGTAAGCACGAGTGCTCAGAGTGGTGTTCTTGCTTGTTAACACTTCAGTGAGGTCTTGTGCAGCAGATTTGTCCAATGCCAGACTGCATTTGATGCCTTGACTGCTGCTTCCACAAGCACTGATTATAGATCCAAACAGATAAGATCATTGACAACTTCAATTTTTTAATGACATTCTCTATTTGTTCAGTTGAGTATTTGGGTCTTCTTTATGTTGTATTGCAATCCATACTGAAGACTGAAATTTGCTGTTGTTGTTGTTGTTGTTGTT
Organism: Nesogale talazaci; assembly: GCA_004026705.1. Classification (NCBI taxonomy): domain Eukaryota; kingdom Metazoa; phylum Chordata; class Mammalia; order Afrosoricida; family Tenrecidae; genus Nesogale; species Nesogale talazaci. Next base: position 69,073 of record PVJH01002458.1, on the reverse strand, counting down.
GTTGTTGTTGTTGTTGTTTGGGGGGGAATCACTGCCCTCTAGGGATCGTAGGAGCTACCCAGCGTTGCTCCCGGAGAGCTGCTGCTGGATTTGAACTGCCAAGCCAATGGGCCGCAGTCCCGCACTCAACCCCTACGCCACCGGGGTTCAGCCTCAGACTGCAATTTTTTTAATCTTCATCGGGAAGTGTTTCAAGTCCTCACTTTCAGCAAACAAGGTTGTGTCATCTGCATACCACAGATTGTTACTAAAATTTCTTCAAATCCTGATGCTGCATTTTTATATAGTCCAATTTCTTGGATGATTTTCTCAGCATGCAGATGAGAGGCAAGAACCCAAACACACACCTTTCCTGATTTTAAACCACTCCATCTCCCTCTGTTGCATTTGAAATGCCTTTGGATTATATGTCTGTTACACGTGTGCACAAGTAAAAGTAAGTGTTCTGGAATCCCCAATCTTCTCAATGCTATTCATAGTTCCACTCCGTCAGATGTCTTTGCATGGCTAATAAAACACAAGTAAACAACTTTCAGGTATTCTCTGTTTTCAACCAAGATTCATCTGAAGTCTGGCAGGGCATTCTCAGTTCAACATTTTCTTCTGAATACAGCTGCAATTTCTGGCAATTCCCTGCGAAAGCACTACGGAAGCCATTTTAAAAGGATCACTAGCAAATTTTACTCGCAGGGAATAAGAATGATCGTTATAATAATTTCCATATTCTGTGGGGTCACTCTTCTTTGGAATGGACATGAATATCCTCTCTTTCATCCAGCTGACCAAGTTCCTCCAAGTGTCTGTTGTAGACTTTTGAGTGCTTCCAGTGCTGCGCCCCTTTCTCTAGCCATTTCACCCATGTTCTGTCAATTCCTGCAGCCTTGTTTTTCTCCAAGGCCTTCCCCACAGCTTGGAGTTTTTACTTAAGTACTTCAATGTTGACAGTGAGTAAACATCATTAGAGGCATAGAGATTGGAGTGCATTATCTTTAGATAGAAATCAGAATTGTGTTATGCTCCCCAGGCCTCAAAATAGGAGTGTATAAAGCAACTGCTACCAGAGCTCAAAATTCCAATGTTTATCTATTAATAGGGTAGGGATGAAACCTTCCCTCTGGTCGTGTTTTCCCCTGGTCCATCTGGGTCCATCTCTTGAAGCTGGACAGAACAGAACCAAATGTGAATGCACTTTTCAATTTAGACCTTTGCACATTTGAAGTGGGTTTTTTTTTCCATTTGTTTCCACTTATATTGGTGGTGGGGAGTGGGGGGAGGGTCTTTGCTTCTTCAGCCCATAAATTCAAGTTCCTTAACTCTTCCTCCTTAAAATGATGCTTGGGTTCCTCAAGGAACATCTTGTGCAGGATATACTCCAATATATAAGTGTTTCTCTGAGATGATGACACTTCAATGTAGACATTTCCAGAAGGCGCAAACCCACAGGGAAAGGAGGGGGTGATTCTGCAGTCCCACAGTGAGCTTTTAACAGCCTCATCTCTCCTTCTATGCAACAAAAGGGCTGTGGATCATCTGGGAATCAACCACTAGGTGGATTCTCTGCTACTATGGGAACAAAAAATGAATCTAGAAATATATTTTCTGCTAATTGACCTCGCAGAAAGTGCAGATCCTCTCAGCTCTGCACAGAAGGAGAACATCCACCCACACATCCCTCCCTCAAGAATCAACTCTCCAAATGAGCCATGAGGTTAATTCCTAAAACATATTCTTCATCAGCTATCTTATGTGCCAGTCTCCATCCAGATGGCATTTAGCTCTAGACACTACTAGCTAACAGAATGGAGATCTTGGGGAAAAGAAACTGATCTGGTTTCTTCATAGACTTTTGGACTAATTTTTAGTCCCCTAATTAAACCTTTCAATCATTGACAGAGGCTTATGATGAACATGCCTTTTGGTAAAACAATTTTTTTTCTTTTCTTTCTTCAAGAGACTAGGCATCCAGAGTGGTTTTAGAAAGCAGGATTTCAGTGACAGTCAAAAGGGGATTTTTTTTAAAGATAGGAGTCTGAGGATGGTAGCAAAGTCTTTGACTGGACAGAGTAAGGACCCCATGGGGTGAATAGATAGAAATTGTCCCTACCCACTGTCTAGGGAATAAATTCACCAAAATCAAGGCACCCACCCCAAGGACAAGGACCCCTGTCTCTCATAGTTAAATGAGGCTCTTTCTTCTGAGCAGGAAGGCATCAACAGTGGAATACATAGATTCAGGCATGGTAATCGGCCAAGCTCATCTCCTCTCTAAATGTAAGTGAATCATAACTTCTTCCCAATCCCAACAGATATGGAAATGATTGACATGCCTGCAAAATAGTACAGAAAGAGTCTATGTGATACTTGTGGAATTCTGTCTCAGGTGATAATTTGCTCGCCACACTGCCCACACCCTAAATGCTAGACAGCAGGAATTGATGTCATCGTGAGCCTGGTGGCTTAGTGGGTACATGTCGGGTTTCGAGGCAGTGAGAACCCAGCAGCATCTCTGCAAGAGAAAGACTGGGCTTCCTCCTCCTGTGAGCAGTGAGTCTCAGAAACGCACAGTGGATTGCTTTGAGTCAGCTTGGACTTGATGGCAGCAAGTGTGGTTCTGGGTTTGGTTTGCCTCTGAAGTGCCTGTCATGCAACACGAGTCTGAAAAAAAAATCTGCTGAATTGACTTTCACTGAATTGCACTGCAAAACTAACTGGCAAGGTCTTTGGGTGCAATCGTAGGACCTCATTTGACATCATCACCAGCATCCTGCTCAAAATTGACATGAGGAAGTACTCAGTAAATAGTAAGTGAAATGATGAGTCAAGTTGAGCGGGTCAGCAACGGTGGTTCTCAACACTAAATGCACGTTGAAATCACCTGTGGTGCTTTTCAAATCAATTTCTGGGAGTCTGCCCAAGAGATCGATTTTAAAATTCCCCAGGATATTCTAAAGTGCAGTCAAGGTTGAGAACCAATAACCTTGAACAGCAGAAGCACAGACAACAAAGAGCTCCCCACATCTTTTCTGAGCCCGTGTAGGTTTTAGAATCCACGGGTGGAATAAAACCCTCTCAAAAAGGAGAGTGGTATTGTTAGGACTTTTTCAGAAAATCCTGTCAAGAAGTGGGTTCCTGAGCTGGTGGCTGACGGAACTCTTGGCAGCTTTCACCTTTACAGGCACTTGACCCTGTTATCTTAATATGACTGGGCTTTGAAGACAAGATCAACCTTCAATGCAGGTGTTTGGAAGACTCCTAGTCATAATGTTCTAAGTGGCTGCCACCTTGTGGTCACTCTGCAGTGACAGTTGGCATATTCTTCAAAACAGGTTTGTTTCAAATAGAAAGTAAATGTTTAGAAAATAATGATGGCAACATGTGTACAAATATGCTTGCTACCATTAATGTATGGATTGGCATAAGAGCTTTAAGACACACACACACACCCCTAATAAAATGAACTTAAAACAAAAGAAAACTGCCTTTGGTTTTTCAGTTCCTCCAGTCGTATGCAAAGCCTAGCATTATATATTCTAGTATTTCTTGAAAACAAGCCTGTACAATGATGAGCATGTTGCAGATGCTCCATGAGGCAGAGAGTACTACTGGCATTAGCTCTCGGTATGGTGACGGTCTCACCAGCAGTTGACTTTACCATCACTGAAGTTCTGGTGGCACTGTCTGCTGAGCCTTGGCTTGCTAACTACCAGTCCATGCTACAGGTTGGTAGCTCAAACCCACCAGTGTCTCCATGGGAGAAAGGTGAGACTATCTGCTCAGGCTCCTGCATATCACATATGCCAAGGAATAAAAGCATGGGAAACCCTATCCAGGCTTCATATGAGTTAGAATAAATGTGTCAGTCGTGGGTTGGGTTTCATTACTATTGTCAGCAAGTCGAAGTCAAGAGAGGACAGTGCATTCAATAAGAAACCAGGTTTCATTCCAAGAGACAAAATAGCAATTATATCAAACCCTATAGGAACTGCTCTTCTCTCTTATCCACACATGAAAATAAGCCACGACGACAGTATGTACTACAGTCATCATTTCTATATCAGGAGTGGGGAAACTGAGATAGCCAACCCTTACTGGTCTTCATCAAGCTTGCCCGTAAACCTTTTGCTGTTGTTGTCATGAGAACGATTCTGACCCAGGGCAACTTCAGCCACAACCTCACCAAGCACCGGCAGCTGGGCACCATCCTCGACAAAAAGGTGCTGTGTTGGAGCTCATTATTGCTACCATGGTGCCCATCTATCTCATTGAGGGTCTTCCTCTTTTTTTGTTGTTGTTGCTGACCTTCTACTTTCCAAACCACAATATCCATCTCTAAGGACTGACTGCGCCCCTGATACTATGTCCAAAGTACACAACACTTAAGTTCTTCCATCCTCAATTTGAAGTTGCATTCTAGTCGCACTTCTTCCAAGATAGATTGGCTTATTCTACCAGTCCATGGTACAGTCATTATTATTTATCCACACCACAATTCAAAAGCTTCACTTCATTTTCATTTACTCTTATTATTCACTCGTCCTTATTAATTGCCCACAGGAGCCCTGAGGGGCTCCTAAGTTGAGCTGCTAACTCCAAGGTCAACAATTCAAAATCACCAGCCACTCTTTTGAAGAAAGACAAGGCTTTGTACTCCCATAAAGAGTAATGGTATCCCAAATAAAGACAAAAATGATAAAAAAAAAAAGAGTAATGGTATCAGAAACTTCTAGGGGTTACTTTACCCTGTCCCATCAGATGGCTATGTCTCCACAGCAGTGATCCTTTGGGTTTTGGTACTTGTCCAGCTTTCATGCGTATGAGGTGAGTGAAAATGCCATAGCTTTGGTTAGACACACCTTAGACTTTAAGGTACATCTTTGGTCATCCATGTTTTTAAGAGGTCTTGTGCAGCAGAAGCTCTCAATGACAACATTGATTTTTTTGACTGCTGGTTCCATGAGCATTGATTAATGGCACCAAGTACAGTGAAATCCTTGAGCTCTTCAGTCTTTTCTCTGTTTATCATGGCATTGTCCATCAGTTCAGTTGTGAGGATTTTTTGTTTTCTTTACGCTGTGTGGTCGTCCATACTGAACACTGTAGCCTTCAATCTTTGATGCTTTAAGTCCTCTTCACTTTCAGCAAGAAAGGTTATCTGCATATCACAGTTCCTAATGAGACTGCCTCTAGTCCTGTCGCTTTGTTCTCCCCTTGCTAGATGAACTCACAGTAGGGGCCAGTTTTCTAAATCAATGTCTTCAGAAATTGATGTTCTTTTTAATCAAAAAAGCAAACATTCGACAGAACAGAAGTCAAATTTCACGACGGGACTAGGATCTGTGTATCTGGGAAGCAAACAAGCTCACATATATTTATATACACATATTCCTTAGAAAAACCTTTTTTAATGATGATAAAAGACTTTTAAAGAAATACATTTTCTTCAAAGACAAACTAATGAAAACAAATAGCTTTATATTTTCAAGTTTTTTTTTGACTTGCTATACTGGATAAGATTGACTGGTAAAAGTATCTGCAGTCAGGCTGAGCCCCGGTGGTGTAATAGTTGTGCGAAGGACTGTGGCCCACTGAGATGGAGATTCAATTCCAGCTCCACAGGAACAAAGGCTGGACCTCCTACTCCCACCACCAGAGAGCAGTGATGCCTCCCAAAAAAGTATCTGCAATCTAAATATGAATTATATATTGTTCATCAGCCTGATTTTTCAAGTGGGTTAAATGTATGCTACATGGAAAGAACTTTTACCAGGGACAACAGGTGTGTTTGTTTCAATTTTAGCACAATCAGCTGTGAAATCTTGCAGAATTTACTTGAATCCCCAATTTATTCATCTTTAAGTAACTATGATAATTACTCCTTCGTTGTGATTATTACTGGTGACAAATAAAAGAAAATATGGCCTAGTCAGGGAGTCGAGTAGCGAGAGTATTCATCAAGTGGATGGCGATCATTTCTTTGATGGCACAGTATTACAGCTTGGGTTTCTATCCTCAAGTTCAGCAGTTCGAAACCATGAGAAGAAAGCTCTGCAGGAGAAATACAGAGCTTTATACTCCTATTAAGAGCTGTAGTCTCAGAAACTCACAGGGGCATTTCGACCCTGTCCTGTAGGGTCCACATGAGATTGTATTGACTGGATGGCACTGTGAGTAATTGTTTTGATTTGGTTTTTTAACTCTGGTAGCACACTGGTTCCTTTATTGGCTGATGAGTAAAAAATAGGTGCTCTGAAGTCACCAGCTGGTTTTGAGTGGGGTGTGGGGGCTGATGTGGCAGTCAAACTCCTTAAAGATCTATAGTCTTGGAAGTCCAAAGGTGGCAGTTCTACTCTGCCATATCGCGTCATTCAGTGAGTTGGAATTGACTTGACTGTAATGGGTCATGATTGCCCATACTAACATTTTCTTAGAAAGTTTAACAGACGACAAGTCAAATGACCAACTTTCCACTCAGGAAGGCAATACAAAAGTGGGCTGGAGGCACTTGGAAATGCTCACCTTACCAACATGATCCTGAAGACAAAATGATACATAAACAAATGAGGTGAAGAAAGTTGATGTGCCCAGATATCAAAAGATAAAGTGTCTGGGGTCTTAAAGGCTTGAAGATAAACAAACAGTCATCTAGCTGAGAAGCAACAAAGTCCACATGGAGGAAGCACACCAGCCTGTGTGATCATAAGGTACTGATGGAATCAGGTATCTGGCATCAAAACCCAGAATAAAATAGTATAATGTGAGGGGGGAGGGTACAGAGTAGAGGCCCAAATCCCATCTGTAGACAATTGGACCTCCACTTACAGAAGGGTCACAGGGAAGAGACAAGCCAGTTAGGGTGCAATGTAACCAGATGAAACACAGTTTCCTCTGGTTCTTTAATGCTTCCTTTCCCCACTATCATGACCCTAATTCTACCTTACAAATCTGGCTAAACCAGAGCATGTACATGGGTACTAATAGGATCTGGAAACACAGGGAACACAGGACAGATAAATTCTTTCAGACCAAGGTAGGCATAACAGGAGGGGAAGGAGAATGTGGGGGCTATATGTTCTACCTATAACCTCCTCCCAGGGGGAAGGACAACAGATAAGGTGGTAAATGGAGACATCTGACAATATAAGACATGAAAAAATAATAATAATTTATAAATTATCAAGAGCTCATGAGGGAGGGAGGCAGGGAGGGAGGGAAAGAGAGGAGAAAAAATGAGGAGCTGATACCAAGGGCTCAAGTAGAAAGAAAATGCTTTAAAAATGACGATGGCAACATATGTATAAATGTGCTTGACATGATAGTTCGATGGATGGAGAGAAGAGTTGTATGAATCCCCAATAAAATGATTTTTAAATGGCCTGGGGGTGATGTCTGATCTCCTCTAACTCCTCGAGGGGTGTAAGAAGAATCAAGATTGTCAACACCAGCTGCCCAAGGAGGATTCCTAGAAGGCACAGGTCAGATATACCCATATCTTCCCTTTTTTTTTCCCACCAGTTCCGACAAAAAACATCTCTCCCACAGCACTCTCTATTAAGTTCAAGAATGTATCATAAGGGTCATGTAGAAATCACAGTCCATATTTACAGCTATGGGGCGTAAAGGGAAGTAGTGGGTTTTAGTTCAGCATTGGAAATTGAGAATCTGTTCTTCCATCAGAACCACCTCTTCTCATCTATGTCCTTGGCTCCTTGGCCAGATCGCAGCACTTTTCACAAAAGCCTTAAAAAGTCCTTTGACTTTTTAATTTTGATTAACCACCTAGAGGTACCCTAGTCTACCAGCTTCCTCCACCCATAAGCCATGAGCCCCCGTACTACCTTCTGCCAGGCTTCTTGTACTGTTCCTCTGCTCTTCCACATCTCTACCACTGCTTCTCTCTATCTCTAGTTGTCTCTGTTGCCACAGGTCAGGTCTCTGTCCCTTGGATCAAGCAAGTTAAGAGCAGTGGTATCAGGTCCAAAAGGCCACACTACATTCTTAGCTCCTGGTTCTTCTTTCTTGAAGATAGTGAAATCTGCCTTTCTGTCTCTGGGAGGGTTCATTTTAAGCCTCGTGGATGTTCAATCCCCTGGTTGAGAATTCTATACACCTTTTTTATTTGGTTCCATCCCCTTCATGTACATGATTGGCAGCTAACTAAGATCTCTGTGGACCACAAGTGCCTCACATTTTCATACCCCTGCCTAGTCACTTGGTGTCGGTGGTAGGTGTCATGAGTCAGCTCTGGCCCTTAACAATCTCATCCCCAACAGACACAAACACTGCTCTGTCCTGCACTCGTCTCCCAAGCGTCCCTGTGCTTGTTGCAGCCATGCTGTCAAATCCACCTCCTTGAGGGCTTGCCTCTTCTCCACCATCCCTCTGCTTCAGAAAGCATGACTTCCATCACCAGAGACTGCTCTCCCCCGACATGTCCAACAAATGTAAGATGAAGGTTTGCAATCCTGACCTTTAGGGAGTGCTCTGGATGTCCCCCTTGTAAGACAGATCAGTTTGTCTTTGAGTTGTCCATGGTGTTTTCGATATTCTTCTTCCAGCATGACGATTCAAAGGCATTGATTCTTCAACAGTCTTTTTTGAGCCAATGTCAAACTTTCACAGGCAAATGAGGTGAATGAAGATACCGTGGCTGGGGTCAGGCATATTTTAGCCCTCAAACTGATCGTTCTTCTTCAATACTCTAGAGAGATAGTGTGCAGCAGATTTACCTAATACATCTTTCATATCTCCCTCTCTTTTTTTCTTTTTATCTCTTGACTGCTGCTTCCATGAGAATTGATTCTGGATCCAAGCAAGAAAAAAAAATCTTTGACAACTTCAACCTTTTCTCCATCATGATGCTACCTATTGGCCTAGTTGTGATGATTTGGGTTTGACATGGAATTGTTTTCCACAATGAAGATTGCATTCTTGATCTTCATTAGCAAGTGATTCAAATTGTCCTCGATTTCAGGGAGCCAAGGTTGTGTCATCTGCATATCACAGGTTGTAATAATCCTCCCTCCAATCCTGATGGCATACTGTTCTTAAAATCACACATTTCTATGAAGATTTGCTCGACTTCCAAAGGAAATAAGTATAGGGAATGGACATGACCCTCTGGGTTGCATATCTTTCCTGGTTTCAAATCATGCTGTATTCCTTTGTACCATTCACACAACTGCCTTTAGATCCATGTGCAAGTTCCATATGAGCACAATGAAATCTTCTGGAATTCCCGTTCTTCTCAAGATTATCCATAGTTTTATTATGCTCCACACAATCAAATGGCTTGGTGTAGTCAATAAAACATAAGCAAACATCTTTCTGGTATCTTCTGCTTTCGCCAAGATCCATCTATGTTAGTCTTGGTAGATTACAGAAACAAACCAAGGGAGATTCATATGTGTATAAGAAAGAGCTTTGTATTAAAGATCAATTATATCTTGAGAAAACCTCCCAGCCCAGTTGAAATCAAGTCCAGTATTGAACCATATATCTGATACCAGTCTATAAAGTCCTCTTCAGACTCATGCTACACATCCAACAACACTGAATGCAGGAAGATGACAGGCCAGTGGGTGGAAAATCTTTGGATCCAATGGTGGTAGGACCATCTCAGTGTTGTCAGGGGTCTCCATGTGGCTCCTGTAGCTCCAGGGATGGAGCTCCATTAAGGTAGCTCCATGTGGATTGTCAGCAGGAAGATGAAGCAAAGTGTATCCTGCCTCCAGGGAGGAAAACAGGATTTCCCAAAATCCTCAGGAGAAGGTCGTGCCCACATTGGCTATGGCCTGATTGATAAGCTAGATTCCAGCCCTTTTTAAATTAACAGGAGACAATGTAACTGCCACACCAACTGATAACAGCAACAATCTTTCTTTTTCCACATCCTTTTCTGAATCTGGGAACCTCTGGCAATTCCCTATCAGTTGTGGAGATCTTCCTTTCCCTCCCATCCTGCTGCAAATCGTTACTGGATTACATTTAGCAAAAAGGAGTTGACTACTCTCTGAGAACTCAGCTTCTCCTGAGTCACATTTCCAGTGCCTTCGACCTCAGAGACCCATCCCCCGGCACAATCTCTGGTAAAGTCATGCTACCATTCCCTAGCCCTTCAGTATCTGAAAATGTTTCAAAGCTCTGTACTTGATTTTCAAACGCTTCTTCCTGCAAAGTGGGGAGCCAAGTCTTTCTTCATTGTCTCTTATTTGTCTGGAAAACCTGTTCACTTTAGGTGGCCCTGGTGGCATTTGAAATACGTGTGACAGAACATCCAGTCTCACAACAATGCACAAACTACCATCATGTGACAATAGACAGACAGATGACAGAGTCACTTGGAGAGAGTAGCAAAAACCATTTCTAGAATAGCTCCACTAAGTAATCTACTGTCCCCCTGGTACAAAATTTCTGATGCCACACTCAGAGATATCAAGGATCATATAAGGATTTAAGAAGCAAGCCATTCATGCCATCAACAAAAATAGATAAAGAGGATAGAATTTTAGATAGCCAGAGAGAATGGGGAACATTACTGAATGGACCAGCAGAGTCATAATAATGGATTGACTTGTACAACTGGGCAGAGTTTTAGGAAATAATTTACTAGAATATCTTTGGGCAATAATCCTGTATTGTGATACCAAAGAAGATCTTGATATTTGGTTCCCGCCTAAGTGGGTACTGAGCCATCTGGGGTTGAGAAAGTCAAGCTTGGGCTTTGGGAGTCATTGATTATGTGACGAGAAATTGATGTTGAAGGACATGACTCTTAGAAGATCAAATGCAAAGATTTTTCAAAATAATGTCTCCAAACCAGGCACTGGACCTAGAAGAGCAAGTTCTATTGTAAATAGAAAACCTCACTAAATGCTATATGAGAAATCATTGCCTGTTTTCCATGTTAGTGTTGGATCCTACTCTCCTAAAATGTGCGTGTGATTAGGAAACCTAGGGGTGTCAACCAACATCATCAAAAAAGGAACATAGGGGTGTTGACCAACTCAGGGACAATTGAACAAGTTAGATAAGTTGAATGACGAGAAAGGTGTAGGATGCCAGGTGGGGTTTTGATAAAGTGCAATGTAGCTGAGAGTAATTACTAAAAGCCAAATTAGGGTTGCTTTCAACCACCCTAATGCCATGACCCTTTAATGCATCTCCTCATGTTGTGGTAACTCCCAAGCATAAAATTATTTTTGTTGCTAACTCACAACTGTAATTTTGCTGCTATTATGAATTGGGTGACTCCTTTGAAAAAGTCATTCAACCCCCAGAGTGGTTGTGAACCACAGGTTGAGAACCACTGTTCTAACATGATAATGGGAAAAGAGGAAAGTAAAGGGAAACAGAGCAAAGAACTAGGAGGCAAAGGACATTTATAGAGGTATTAAAACAGACCCATACATGTGTAAATATTTTTATATAATGATAGGGAGATAAATCTATGTACATATATTTATTTATATGTTAAATATTAAGGTAGCAAATGGGCATTGGGTATCTACTCAAGTACTCCCTCAATGCAAGAACACTTTGTTCTAATAACCTGGCATTCTGTGATGCTTACCTTCCTGATATAATCGCTAAAGACAAAATGGGTACATAAGCAAAGTGATGAAGAAATCTGATAGTACCCAACCTGAGGGGTGTCGGAGTGAAGACCCAAAGCGCATCTATAAGCAATTGGACTTCCCCTCACAGAAGGGTCACAAGGAAGAGGAAAGCCAGTCAGGGTGCAGTACAGCACCTATAAAACATACAATATTCCTCTAGTTCACTAAAGAGTTCTCCCCTCCCCCTACTAACATGACTCCAGTTCTACCTTACAGATCTGACTAGACCAGAGCATGTACACTAGTACAGATAAGAGCTCTCCACATGTGAAATCCAGGACAGATAACCCCTTCAGGAACAATAATCGGTGTAGCAATACCATGAGGATAGGAGGAAGTTGTGGGTGAAAGGGGGGACCCATTGCAGTGATCAATGTATATATAACCCAACCCCACCCCACACCCAGGGTGGCGAACAACAGAAATATTGGTGAAGGGAGTAAACAGATGTTGCAAGATAAGAAACTTATCAAGGGTTCGTGAGGGTGGGAGGTTGGAGCAGTGAGGGAAAAAATGTGGAGCTGATACCAAATAAAATCTTTTGAAATGGATGATGGCAACATACGAACAAATATGCTTGACATAGTGGTTGTATGGATTGTTTTAAGAACTGTAAGAGTCTGTGTGGCAGTTACATAATCTGTCAACTTGCAAAGGGGTAGAGTCTATCCTGTCAATTAGGTCACAGCCAATGAGGCCACTGTGTGGGCATGCCTTCTCCTGAGGATTCTAGAAACTCCTGTCTTCCTTCCTGGAGGTGGGACATATACTTGCTGTGAGAATTCCTGTTGACAAGACGTATAGAGCTATGTTGATGGAGTCAGAGTCTTAGAACTGGAGGAGTCACATGGAAACCCATGCTAGCACTGAGATGCTTCCACCCATGAATATATGACTTTCCACCCTGTATTATGTGATCTTTCTGTTTGGGGCATCATACATGTAATGCATGAGTTTGAACAGGAATTTGTAGACTGGTATCGGACATATAGGCTAATGGTTGACTAATGAACTTCAACTGGACTGGGTTTGGATGTTTTCTTAATACTCTTTAATATAGAGTCCTCTCTTACACATGAGAGTCACTGGATTTGTTTCTCTAGTCTACCCAGACTATCAAGCCCCCAATAAAATGATTAAATAAAGTATATTAAAAAAGAAGTAAATAAAATGGCTCCATAAAAATTATGGTATTGTTAATACCTCTAGGTTCATTGCCTGAGGGACAACATGGACACACGAATAGTTTTACATACATACCTATAGACATGTGTGTCCTATTCTGCCCTTGCTACTTCCCCAAGCTAAATATGTTTATGCTGGAAGCTGTTTTGTAAATCCCAAGGAAGCATTTGAAGAAAATTAAAATTCTCTGCCAAAAACTATAACCATCAAGGAGCTCAGTCATAAACCTTAATTGGAAAACTGATATTAAGTATGTGTCTTTATCACATTTTGAAAGCATGAATAATATATGTAATCGTCCAACGGCTGAGCCACGAATGCTGCTTTATTATTCAACCATAAATGAAAGTGCACTGTATTGTCAATTAGTGTCCAGCTTCTTGGAAACTGGGGGGCGGGGCAGGGGGTCGTCCAGATCTGTTGGGCCTCAGCTGGTGATTTACATTCTCAAACATCTTTATTCACAAGCCTACAAAGCTGGCTGGTAACAGTAGCCAAAGCAGTTGCCAAGACAACTTATCCCTGGGTTTAGCATTACTGCATCAGGATAGACGCCTACAAGGAATTTAATTAACTAATGCCTCCACCTCCTTGGCCAAAAAAAAAAAAAAATTTTAAGGATGAGTTTTCTTTCAACTCAAAGTCCCTGAAGATTGGAATTCAAAGGAATCATGGGAGACAAAGGCACACCACACAGACACACGCACGTGCAACACTCATTATAAAATAATGAGACTACCTTCTAGGTGGAATTTATAAAACCTGCCCTAGTAGTTAGTGCAAGTTTACTGAATGAGCATGAAAGCAACTGTAAGCAAGATGGTTCTAATATGCCTCTCCCTTTCCTTCTTCCTTCTTCCCCAAAAGGAATAAGCAAGTTAATTCCAGCAGAGTGCTAACATCAAAGCATAAAACTGAATCAAAAACATAATTGATAAAGACTTTAGATTTGTTAAGATTGTGCTTCATGTTTGGTCCTGAGCTTCCAAGCAACCAATGCGATAATGGAAACAAGATTAATCACATGACTTCCATTTTTCCTCATGGAGAGAATGCTAAAGGATAAGGTTATTGCAAAGAGGAAGGAAGGGTAGAGAGTTAATTGAAAACCATGGAATTTTTTAACTTATGCAATCAAATTTCTCACATAAGTGCCATACTTTATAATTCACTCTTTTCATATGCTAGGTTTTTTCTCATTTGTTTTGTACCATCAGAAGGTCCAGTATCTATAGAGTAATAGAAAGTGGGGTACAAATCTTGTGTCATAGTATTAATCAGTATATGCTTGGATTTTACACCCTTCTTTCTCACATATTGTTCCCCTAAATTATGGCCCATCCAGAGGACAGGACCTGGATGAACATGAAGGTTTTACAACCTAGGGGAGGTCAACATTGTAATGCCATCACTTATCCCTCAGAATGGGCAAAATTGGGGTAATTCCCCCCCCCCAGGACCACCAAATAAACATTATGATAGCTCTGTCTTTACAAACTAATAATTCCAGATATGAGTACTATTATGTATTTGTAAACATATTCACACACTATATAGACTGATGTACAAGCCGAGGCTTTTCAGCATATTTTAGATGTAGTTTTGTAGTAAAATTAGGTGCTTTGGCTGCTACTTGGATCAGCTTACACTCGAGTATATACAGTACTTTATTCATCACAATGAATAAAGGTAAGCCAATAAATGCTGCTATCCGCTTGTATGCACTAAAATCCTGGCCTGTTAAAACACCAGGTTTCCAGCCCCTACTCTACTGTGCTCTGTTTTTCGTTCTTCTTCAGCATGTAATCTGGCAAATAAACTATACTTGACATACATCCAGAGTATCATTTTAGCTCATCAAACTAGTTATTTGCTAAACAGGAAAGTAATTAATCAGTATAACAGCAAGATATTTCTAATTGTTACTCACATGGTACAGTTTTGAACTAGACAAGTAGAGTTGATCTGTCAAGGTAGTATTAATCTTTCAATTTAGTTCTTGTTTACCAAAGTTGTTTTGACTGTTCTTGGTTTTTTACATTTCCATTTGGATTTTAGAATCAGCTTACAAACTGCTACCAAAAAAACAAAAAATCAAAACCTAGAAAGAGAGAAATTTTGATGGTATTACCTAAAATTGTTCCAAAGCTATAGATCAATTTAAGGAGAGTTGGCAATTTAACATCATTGAATCACCCACTCCTTTGTTTAATTAAGATTTTTTAAATTTCTCTCAAAATAGTCTATAATTTATAATGCACAGGACTTACATATCTGTTATCCTATTCAATCTTAGGAATTTAATAGTTTTAAACTATTGTAAATTATATGTATTTTAATTTGCTAAGTCAAAATTTTAGTACATAAAAATGTAATTAGTTTTTGCACACTAATCATGTATCTTGCTACTCTGCTAAACCCATTAATACATCCTCAAAGAGATTTTCTTTTATTTTTATATCATTTTATTGGGGGCTCATACAACTCTTTGCACAATCCTTCCATACATCATTGTGTGCAAAGTACATTTGTACCTTTGATGCCATCATCATTCTCAAAACATTTTCTTTCTACTTAAGCCCCTGGTATTGGTTCCTCCTTTGTCCACCCCCTCCTGACCTTTCCTCCCTCATGAACTCTTGATAATTTACAAAATATTATAATTTTGTCTTGTCAAGTGCTATCCAAAGTCTCCTCTTGCCCACTTCCCCAATGTCTGTACCCCAGGGAGGAGATTATATGTAGATCCTTATAATGGGTTCCCCATTTCTACTCCACCCTCCTTCCATCCTCCGGGTGTCGCCACTTTCCACACAATTTCTAAAGGGATCATCTATGCTGGATTCACCATGTTTCCAGTTCCCATGTGTACCAGTGAACATCCTCTCTTTCTTAAAAATAAAATTCCATCAGATTTTATGCATTCAAAATGAGATCATCTGAAAATAAAGATAATTTTACTTCTTTCCTTGCAACCTGTATGTCTTTTACTTCCTTTACTTCCTTTACTTGCCTGATTGCACTGCCTGGCCCTTATGGTATAAGTTGAATAGAAATGGTAGAAGTGGACATTGGGTCCTGATAAAATTATTATAATAATTCTACCTTACATATTTTACCAGGAATGTTCCCTGTCCCCCAAAAATAAATTGGTCTGAGCACAGCTTTCATAGTATCCGTTTTTTCCTACTAAGTGAGCATTGAACAACAGGCTCTGAGTTAGTGCACCCAGTGGCATCACCTGGGATGATCCTCTCTGATCACAGTGCATTTTGTCATAAAAGCACTTTCTCTTGAAAGTAAACAAGTGGCCACCCAGCTCAGAAGCAAGCCTACATGGACATAGCACACCAGCCTGTGCGAAGTGATATCCTCTTACAGAGGGGATGCAATGAGGAGATGAACCAGTCAAGGTACAATGTAGCATCAATGAAATGTGAAGCTCTCCTCTAGTTCTCAAATGCTTCCTCCCACCCACTATCATGATCCCAATTCTACCAGACAGATCCCACTAGACCAGGGGATGTACACTAGAGTCAGAAACATGGGGAATTTAGGATAGATGTTCTCTCAGGACTAGTGGGGGGAGTGGTGATACTGGGATGATGGAGGGATGGTGGAGTAGACAGGGGGAACTAATTTCAGGCATCTACATATGACCTCCTCTCTGGGGTGCGGACAACAGGGGGGTGGATTAAGGGACACATTGGACAGTGTACAATATGAAGAGGTAATAACAATTTGTAAATTATTAGGGGTTCATGGGGGAGGAGGGAAAATGGGGAGTTAGAATTAAAAAAAAAGAATTAGAGGAGAGGGGGGAAGAGGAGCTTATACCAAGGGCTCAAATAGAAAATATTTGAAAATGAATATGGCAACATGTGTCCAAATAAGCTTAATACAAACAATATAATGAATGTGATAAGAGCTATAAGAGCCCCCAATAAAATCTATATTTAAAAAAAAGCACTTTAACTCAAACCTCATTTTTTTTTGTGGTGGCAATTTAAGAGAACGGTGTGGGGTTATGAAACATTGCTTCATGCTCAGAAAAAAAATGCTGCAAGACTGTTGTGATGTTGAACACAGCTTACAAGGACATTAAGCATACAAGTGGCTTTCTTGTTTCAAAAAAGGTGAAATGTGGATTGATGACAAACCTCGTTCTGGATGTCTGTCAACTTCCTGAATGGAAGAAAAGTTGACTCAGTGCATTTGGAGTTAATTCCACCAGGTCAGACTGTTTATCAAGCTTTCTGAACAGAGTATGTAATCTTGTGCAACAAAAAAAGACCCAATTTGTGGCAGGCAGGATTGGTTTTGATACACAACAAAGTACCTGCCCATGCAACCATCTCGGTGTGCCAGTCCTTAGCAAAAAGCAGCATCCTTCTCCTGCCCCAACCACATGACCTTGCTCCTTTGACTTTCTTTCCTTCTGAAAATGAAGAACGACATCTATGGACCACAATTTGATGAGGTAAAAGAGGTGAAGAAAAAGCAAGGGAGGTGCTGTCAACCATCCAAACAGAGGATTTTGAAACATTATTTCCAACAATGGAATCGCAGATTTGACAAATGTAGTCATTGTAATGGGGAGTAACTTGAAGGTGCCAAGTTTTTTTTGGAAATACATACAAACATGGCTTTGGGGGGGAATCCAGTTTGGGGGTGCCCCCTCATAGCACTTTTCACACATCAACTGCTAAGGGGCAATCAATTGAAAACTAAAAGGGGGCGGGGGGTCCTTAGCTGATCTCCAGGGATCTCTCTTTCTCTATCCTGCTTTCTCTTCTCCATTTCTTCACTCTGCCAACATAAACACCTTATGATTCACCGTCTCCCATGCCTACCTCTCCAAGACAGAAAGACCACCAGTCTCAGTCTGGATCACCCTGCCAGGAACACCACATGGAGACAGTGGTAGGATTCATCTCACTTGTTTCTCATTTCTCATGTAATGATTGTTCTCTGCTGTCTTCAAAAGTTGTTCCGGAGAGTACATGTAGTTACTGCAGCTCCAAAATCTCTCCTGAGTGTTTTCATGCTTTCAAAGTATGAGGCTTTTCTCCTTACATAAATTAGAGTCTAGGTCTTGAGAATCTCTCTATTTTCCAAACTGTGCACTGAGTATGCTGACAAACTGGCTTGGGAAGCATGGATTACATCATGTTTTTATCTAGGGAAGCCTGAGGTTTAAGGGATAACTTCCAGAGCTTCTGGAAGAATATGGACCCAGCTTCTCTGAACCCTATAGTCCTTATTCATTCTACTCTTCCTCATATGAAAAGCGTCAGACTACATTATCAGTCTGGTGGGAGGCCTAATTTAACTTTATACATACTTACAAAATGATTGATCATCTAAATAGTCAAAACATTAACTGAAATAGAAACAGGCTGCTCCCCCTAGTGCTCCTTTCTTTTGAAAAGAGAAAATTGTTAAAGCCTTAAATGGGGCACAAGATGGACTGACCCAGCGGTTCCTATGAGGGACTCAGAGGAACAACCTTTGTGAGGGTGGCTCAGGACTGCTCAGTGATTTTCCCTATGGTACATAGGGTCATTATGACTTGGAATCAACTCAACTCGATGGTATCTATCAGCAAAACCAGACAAGGTCAAGCACAGAGGCACATCTTCAGTTGAGAGAGACCATCAGCACAAGGTCTTAAGGGTGTCCAAGAGATTGCTACAATACAGAGCTTTAAAAAGAACATTAGGATTCAAAAACGCTGTCACCAAAAGCTGGTTGATGATAGTTGACTACATCACAGTTATCTATGGGACTTGCTCAGCAGGACCTTGATTGGAACACATACGGACTGTGAGACGACAGAAAGGCTTAGAAAATTGGCCCCATGGGTTTCCCTGAGGCAGTTTGACCATGCAACCCCAAGTATAATGATCTCCACCCCCTGAAGTTCCATGCCTTGATGTAGCTATCACATGTTTGTACCAAATGCAATAGCCCTATTGTGTAGAAGAAACAATGTCTCCCTAAGGAGACAGCCATCCAAATGCTCCAGTGAATACTCATCAAAACTCACATCTTTTTGTCCTCTAAATGTTAATAAATGCCTTTTCAAGGTAGTACTCTCAGTAACTGTCTTCCCCAAAATGTTAGATATGCTTATTGATGTTCTGAATCATAGCTGGCTGATCATATCCTCTATAATATCTTCTCAGAACAATCTAGGCAGTTTCAGTTGCTTTAATTCCTGAACACTTATCATGGGGGAGGATATGGTGGGAAGGTTATGAAACTATATCTAAGTCTTCCTCAGGTATATTGAGGACTTGGATTTACATGAATAAAACCTGAATCACTACATTCTCGCATGAATTTTTACAGGTAATCCATTTCCTGGAAATTATACATTTGGCATATCCATTTATCTCTCTCAATTATTCTAAAAGTACCCAAAATATTTAAAATATGATCATATATATGTACATAATATGAATACATAATTATATTTATAATCACAAAACTGAAATATACAAAATATGAATGTAGATTTATTTCCTCTTGTCTGGTATTCTGCCTGGCAATATCTGACAAATGGATAACTGAGTTATATTAAGTGCAATTAATATTAAACAGCATTAAGTTAGCAAATGTCTTGTTGTTTGTGCTTCCAGGTTCCTGATCTTCTGAGAGTCTATACTGCTTTACAGCATCTAAATATAGGAGGGGGTGTCATTTCCACTGGAATTCTTCGAATCTAAGCATATCCTACAGTTACAATTTTTCAAAATCATCGACATTCCACCCCTGCATGCCTGGTTTTTAGGGAATCAAGTAAAACCATTCTTGAACATGTCCAATTCATCCCAGCAAATGTTAGATTTCTAAGTGGAATTTATTACTTTGTTTTCATGGTTTTCAAGACTATTTCTACTCTTTCTAGCTTTATATATAAGCAAATGACACATTTTTCTATTGTTTGATATCTTGATTTTAAGGCAAAATGCAATGTTTTAATTGGCTAGCTTGACTACATCTGGGATTTTAGAGGATGGGACTATATGGGCACCTATAGCTGAAACTGTGACTGACTGTGTTGCCAATCTCAGTGGGGTCCAAACTATATAGAAACCTAGAAAATGAAAAACTCCACTATCTATAACAGGGATTCAAAGAGAGAAGGAGTATCCTAAACCAGTCATTCTCAACCTGTGGCTTGTGACCCCTTTGGGGGTCTAACAACCCCCATTTACAGTGGTTGCCTGATTCATAATAGTAACAAAATCACCACAACATGAGGAGTGGTGTTAAAGGGTCGTGCATGAGGAAGGTTGAGAACCACTGTCCTGTACATCAGTCCACCAATTGTGTTGATTGGCTGAAAGAAATGTGATCACAGGAATTTTTATTTGAAAGAGAATTGGAGATTACCATTTGCTGATATTAGGAAGGAGTGCAGAATTAACTGCACAGTGAGAGATAGAATGGATGAATCTTGAGCAGGTCATAGTTTGACAAGACCCCCAAGCAGATCCTTTGAACCTCTATATGCTGATTTACCGATCTCAGCAACAATTCAAACTACCCAGAGAGTAATTTTCAAAACATCTACTATCTCATTACACTGCAAATACAATAGAGTTCCTACAGGAGCTAGATATTCTTACTTTAAGATAATCTCCTGAGGAGGAGAAGAAGAGGTATCTGCAAGTCAACAGAGAAAGTGAGACTTGCTAAGAGTGTAAACTTGCAGGAAATCCAGAACAAGTACCCAAATCTTACACATCCAGCTAACTGGTGTCTTCCCCTTGGAAGGAATGTTTCTGAGCACAGTGAGTTGCTGAGTCAGAATTATGTCTCTCTGGTGGTAAAGGGTGGCTACATCTCCACCAAAGATGATAAACCACTGGGGCTCAGGCAGCAATGCCATGAAACCTTTCTCAGCAATCGCACTGGGAAAGTCTGCCACGATGTGCTTCTCAGAGAGGAAATCCAAACCCAACCAAAGTTTCCAGAAACCCATTACATGATGATGAGAACAGGGCACTAGCCCTAGTTGCAAGAGTGATGTGACCAACACAGAGAGAAGTTACCTGCAGGAAAGCAACCACATTGGTATAGCCAGAAGCTCAGAAAATGCTAAAATCAAGAGTGTAAAGATACTGATGAAGCATGATGGGAAGGGCTGCTAACACTGAAAATGGCATTTCAAAATGGAATTCCACGAAAACACTATGAGACTGACATGAGATCCAGGACCCTGTCCACTGTCTCACCTCACCCCAAGATATCCAAATAATGGAGGGAAGAAGAGATTCAAGGAAATGACCTGGGATGTGCACTTACACAGATCCATGCCACAAGCCAAGAGAATCAGCACCGCTTTGATCTGACTTGAATTTTGAACCTACAATGTGATCTCACCAACCTTTGCACCTTATTGTTTTTAAATGAGTTATCCAATGATTCGGGTCTTCTGTGTAACAGAGAACCATTGTCTAGTCTGGAAATTCCCCCTATTACTGATTTATTTGAGTCAACTGTTGCAGCCACTCTGTCAAGTAATCTTACTCAGGGGTTCTTTTTTTGGTACTGACCCTCTACATTGCATAATTAGGTCCTTCTCCTGTGATTAGTCTCCCCTGGTGTTGTGACCAGAGTGAGAGAGTTGAGGGCTTGACATTCTCGCTTCTAAGGAGCATTCCGGTTGTATAAATATGTCTCAGAGGAAGTTGAGTCAAGAAGAGAACTACAGGGTTGTCATTTTACACAAAATGACAACTCTGTGAGTTTTGACTTTAGCATCTAGCTGCTTGTGCCCCCTTTCCTCTACAAATGACAGAAACGGACTGATGCCACTTCCTATGGGTCTTCAAGTCACTCCCCACAGCGTTCTCCTCATGACTAATGGGTGGCCCGTAACTGACAGAAGGCTCTAAATTACCATCTTGTCAAGCATACATTTAAAATAAGTCTGCATGACTCTGCAGATTTAGGGCCAAGGTTAAGAAATAGCTCATTTTATCACATGAAAATGGGCTGAGTTGATGAGAGACACCCTATGTTCATTATAGCATTCAGTCCTAGGTTTCGTGGAGAAGTCCAAAGCACCTTAAGGTTTGAGCACACCTTATTTAATCACCTCTCAAGTCTGCATGGGCCCAGTTTGATTGTGGTCAGACAGACCTGAGCTAGTATCTGAACACTGCCATGAACCGTGTGGTCTCAGTTCAAAATTCTTTTCTCAGTCCCAAAGTCCTCAACTGTGGAAAAAATGAAGCGAAGGAGAACCAAGTGTCCGTGTGAACAGAAGTCTGAAGTGAAATAACTACATGTACAAAAGGGTAAGTAGATTTTTGACTCCATTGTCTTTTCTCAGTAGATGTGGGCAGTCCATCAATGTTTCATTCATCTCCCTTCACAGCCAGCTTCTCGAGTCAACTAAGATAGAAACATGGGAAAATTATAGAAACATTACAGTTAGAATTACATAGACTTTATAGTTTATGAGACCTTATTTATCTCATTTAATGCTCATCAAAGCCTTTGTGGCACAGAGCAGGCTGCAATTACCATTGCCACTTTACAGAAAAAGGAAGTGAGGATCTGAGAAGAAATTGTACTATTGACACCTATATAGTTTAAAACAATAAGGAACAACAGCTCAAGCACTGGTCTTCTGACTCCAAATTATTCCCTTTTATAGAAAACCACTGCCCCATATGCCCTCAGGCCCTGAGATAACTCATCTGTGAGCATTAAACAAGATGTTTGCCCAGTCAGAAAAGACATGCCCTTCCTGACTAAGTCTGAGTAATGACTCCATCTTTACGCAATATCATTTTTGGAAAACAAAAAAGAGGTTTTTTTCACATACGGCTGTTGGAAGTGGTTCAGGCTCAGAAGAGGCAATCCTTTCATCATCCTCTGTTCTGATAACTTTAAGATGGCTTCTAGCACACACAGTCATTTCAAACTTGTCATTCTCAGTGTTCTGACTCATCAGTCAGCATCTTGAACAATTATGGAAAAAGTCAGGGGCAAGCTTGAGATGAAAGGTCACGCCTAGATTAGACACCACAAAAATGGGAACTCAAAAGTTCTTCAGAAGCCTTGGGACCTAAATAAAATTATATACTCAAATCAATATATGAAGGCAAAAGATGTATATGTATTTATTGAGCTCTTATGGTATGGTCCGCATTAATGTTCTTGACTTGATCTCTGGATTCTAATATTCCTTGCATTCACTGCACAGAACTCAAAGACAAAATTCACAATTAAAGGGTTTTTAAGGAAGGTAACAAGTTGTAACAACAGTGAACAAAGCTCAGTATTGAGTTATCAGGGCATGTTACAAAATTCTTTCTAGTCTGCTAACAAATACCCAAAGGAGCATGCCACTCTGCTGTGAACCTCAACCTGAAAAGCATTCAACTCAGGCTATGTATGTCTACAAATGTAGCTTCCTGAATTAAGTTTCCAGAGGCACTGCCCTCCAAGAAGTCTTTGCCCGAAAAGGCCCTCGGCCCACTTCTGTATATCCACAAGCCCAGCTTCTTCGAGTGACCAGAGGCACCCCATAAGCCAGTCTCTTACCCAATAGCATTCAGCTTTTCTTCTGGTTTCTGGTGCTGCGGCTGCTCCCCTGATGTTGTGGCTGTCTTCTGGATTCAGGAAGTTCACTGCATAGGATGCACTTCATTTTTGACTCTTGGCTGGCAATGATATCCCCCTCCTGCTTCACAGTGGGCTCATTTTATACACAGCAGGATGGCATGCCAGGAATCCTGTTTGCAATGACTCACAAGTAATTCCTATCAGTATCACCCCCCCCTCCACCTTCTTACCAAATCCACACTGGGAAAGGTCATTAGGTGGGAGTAGGAGACTTTGACTAGAAGAGGCACATTAGATAATGCACTGCCCTGCTCCTGGTATGTGCTAAGGAAGGAACTGCAAACTGTGAATGTATCATAGCATTTAATCTTCACAAAGATCTTGAAGGGTAGGCATTCTATCCAAATTTTACAGAGAAGTAAACGGTGGCTCCTAAAATGTAAGTAGATGTTTGTTAACAATTTGAAATTTAAGAATGCAGGGATGGAGTTTAGCCTGTCAATCTGGTCACAGCTTGATGACCTCATTCGGAGGTGCTCAGGAGATGCATAGCTCTCTGGAGAGGGGAGACACACACTCCCTATGAGACATTCCTGTTGAGAAGACACATGGCACTAGAGGAGTCATGTGGGGATCCCTGCAAGTGCTGAGATGTTTTCAATGCCACTGGATCCACACAACTTTTCACCCACTGGTCTGTGATCTCCCTGCATTTGGCATCATTGCATGTGATGTCAGAGTCTGAAATGTACAGACTAGTGTTGGACTTATGGGCCAATATTGGACTTATGAACTTGATCTGGACTGGACTGGGATATTTTCTCAATATACAGTTACTCTTTATATAAAGCTCTTTCTTATATGCATATGGTGTCTATGAATTTTTTTTCTCTAGTCTACCCAGAAGAACACAGTAGGCATGCCGAGTTAATGCAGCAGAGCTGAAGTTTAAACACTTTATTTCTACCTCAAAATCCACGCTTTTTCATGTGACCAATGGCTCTCTAATGAAAGTCCAAAAACCATGAAAGAAGATTTACTGATTAAGCTCTGAGGATTCACTTGTTTAAATAAAAATATAGCTATTCATTCCTTGAGTCAGGCACCGAGAGTCTGATTCACTATATCTGGAGTAGAGCTCATATCTCTATGTTTTTAACAAGTTTTCTGGGTCATTATACTGGACAGCTGGATGTGAGAGGCACAACCATTTTTCCAACTTTAGAGAAAAGGATCTATATTTCTTATAGCAATGGTGCTCAGCACATCTAACAGTTAACTGGTCTAATGGATATGAATTGCTCCTTAAGAGCCAAGGTGCAAGAAAAATCCCATTTCTCCATATTTGTAAATCAAATTATGTCCTATTCAAACTCTCAGTTATATAAGTTAAGGGTAAGGCTAGTGTGAGTCACTCTGGATGACCTTCGGATGCACTAGAAACTTTCAAGAATACTAAGATTGGGAAGGACTATTTCTTATTCTCTTTCCCTTATTGCCCTGACCTAATCTGCCACATAGGCTGGCTCCTAACCATGCAAAGGCCAGGAATACACTCTCTGTGACTCCCCGAGTGTCTAGGATCCCTGATTCCTACTCTTGCCACTATGCATGTGCAGGTGAGCAGCTTTCTAAAAAACTCACTGCCCCAGGGTCCATTCTAACTCAATGTGACCTGATAGGCCTAGGAAGACCGGCCTCTGTGAGTTTCTTAGACTGTAACTCTTCAAGCCTCCATTTTCTACCACAAAGTGATTAGTGGTTTCAAACTGCTGCCCTGATGGTAAACAGCCTGTGTGCAACCCACTATGCCACCAAGGCTCCTGGCCAGTGAGGGTAGTTCACACTAAATCAAGAAAGCTAAAAAAAAGTCCTGCTCCTCTTTCCAATCTCCATGGAACTTCCCCCACCTGAGCCCTCCCAATCCCTTGCTTTCCACCATCCACTTTTCCTTCTCTAGGCTTATTGCTCCTTACAATGAAATGTAATGGTTAACTGGAAGCATGCAATATTTGAGGTCCAAGAATCACCAGATGGCATTTCTTGTCTTTTAAGGAAATCAGATGGGGCTTTAAGAAGGCATGTACTACTCTATTCCCAAAGATGAACAGTCCCTTCCTCAAAGCAACAAGAAAGACAGAAAATGCTTGAATGCCGCATATGCTGGTCAATTATGTCCTCATGATTCCCAGTTGCCATACATTCACAGATTGAATATGCTGTGTGATAGCATTCAAGTCACTGTGTCGGGTGTTCAACTGGGGATGCAAAATTGAGACAGCAAAATAACTATATGACTGGATCCCTGCCCCACAGAGACTTTAAAATGCAATCGATTCTAGGCTGGGAGTTCCCATCCAAGATTCCATTCTTTTTTTTTTATCTCCAGTAAAAGTCAGCTTTTTTATCATTACAATAATTAAGCCTTGCTTAATAGACTGTATATAGTTGAAGAGTTCATACTCTTTTCATCTATTATTTTATGATGATTTGTTCACATTCTTTTTTTATCATTTTATTGGGGTCCCATGCACCTGATCACAATCCATATATACATCCATTGTGTCAGGCACATTTGTACCTATGTTGCCATCATCATTTTTAAACATTTGCTTTCTACTTGAGCCCTTGGTCTGAGTTGCTCATTTTTCCCCACTCACTCCCCCTCCTCCATGAACCCTTGATAATTTATAATTTTTTTCATGTCTTAAACTGTATCCCTTCACCCACTTTTCTGTTGTTTGTCTCCCTGGGATGGGGTTATATGTATCAGTTTCCCCTTTCTCGCATCTTACCCTTACCTTCCTGGTATCCCTATTTCCATTGTTGATCCTTAGGTGTTAATCTGTCCTGGATTCCCTGTGTTTCCAGCTCTTATCTGTACCAGTGTTCATATTCTGAGCCAGATTTGTAAGGAAGAATTGGGGTCATGATGGTGGGGGGTAGGAAGTATTAAAGAACTAGAGGAAACTTGTATGTTTCATCAGTGCTATACTGCACCCTTGAGTGGCTCATCTCTTCCTTTTGACCCTTCTGTAAGAGGATGTCCAATTGCCTACAGATGGGCTTTGGGTCTCCAGTCCACACTCACCCTCATTCACATTAATATGATTTTTTTGCTCTGAGTCTTTGATGCCTGATGCCCAGATTTCAGTCTTTGATCTGTCCTGTATGATCTAAACCATTTCATCTGAGTTGAAATGGAATCAGTGGCAATACGTCAGGGAGAAATATTGTCTGAATCGAGGGTTTCCTAACTTCGTCAAGGAAAAAGGAACATGACTTCATGATTCTTAGTGGTCTGAGTATAAATAGTGAACCAAGGGAAGGCAAGTTTCTTGAGAAAAAGTAAAATGTTAAACCAATGAACCAGAAGCTTATTTATAAATATATGCACATAAAAACTGAGAGGTAGAGAATGTTATCTCTGCATTAAGCAATAACCTCACTCCTGGCTTCCTCTTATTTTTCTATTCCTAATTTCTTCTTTGTCTCACTGTCCTCATCCATTAAGAATTGTATTTATTTGTGTTTTAACTCATCGACTTCAAGTATTTAAGAAGACCTCAAAGTACATCTATTATAAAATGAGATATCAAGAAAACAAACACAAAGGGGTCATTGGGAAAAATCTACAAAATAACCTAAGTTCAATGGTGCACAGAGATAGAAACCAAGAGCAATGGAGTCAAAGGCAGAAAGAGAACAGGATATGAGGTTAAGATGGGCTAGATGGAAGAGATGGGACAAATTAAAGCAGTGCCACAGGGATGGATAGGCCTTAAATAAATTGGAATATAGTTGCCTTGGTAGTTTAGAAGGAGTCCTTGTGGTCCCATGGGTTGAATAGGCTGCTCACAGCAAAGCCCACAATCTGGATTTAATAGCTGCCCCAAGGGAGGGACACGAGACTATTTGCTCAGGTGAAGATTTATTGTTTCAAAACCCTATATTGAACCACTATGTGTTGGAATGAATGCAGGAACAGTGGACGTTGGGTTTCACCAGGTCAGAGATCCTGCTCGTAAGCAGCAGAAATAAGATGAAAACACCAAGGTACCAAATCAATTCCAGTAATGTATGAAAAGCAAATACCACAACAAGGAATAAAGCCTAATGCATGCCCTTCTTTAAAAAAAATTGTAGGTAATTCTAAGGTCCCAGAATAAATCGTGAATGTGAGGAAACAATCTAATTGTAATGCAAATATATGAAGCAACCTCCATGAAGGGACAGGGGAAAATGCTGACCTAAGTAACTTGGAAAAGGAATAGAATCCATAAAATTAAATGCAAGAAACAGTACATTACTATATGTTTATCTAATTTTATTGATATTATTATAAATTCATGGATACTTATATTACACACAGGATGTACATGAACCATATATGTATTATACTTTTGAAAGTTTAAAAATTGCTTTCCCTGGGATAGAATTTGGTGATTCTGATACTACTCTTTGTGTGTGCATATGAACATTTTCTGGTCTGTTCCACCATTGGCCTCCGATTAGTTGATATTCTCTCTTCTGGCAGATGTGGTCAGATTGACTTCTGTATATTCCATGCAGAGAAATGTTCATTTGTGTTGTGTTGTTGAAAATGTTTCAACAAGCTGATGAAGCACTAAAAGTACTTATTCATCTATGCCAGAACATTTAGAAGACAGCTACTTAGCCAACTGATTGGGAGAGACAGATTTGTATCCATTCAAAGAAAAGTGATCCATCAGATGCAGTGTATAGTCAACAATATCATTGATATCACATGAAAGGAAAATTTTGCTGATAATCATCCATCAGCAGTTACAGCAGCAATTGGCAGTGAGAAGCCAGAGGTTTAAACCTTATTCAGAAAAGCACATGGTACAAGGGATATCATTTGTGTGTGCATGTGTGTGTAATCCAAGAGCGAACATTTTTAATATCAGATGGATCTTAGCTAAAAGCAGAGAATTCCAGGAAGATGTTTGCTTGTGTTTTACTGACTGTGCCAAGGAATTCAACTGTGTCCACCATAACAAACTATGGACAGCTTGAGGAAAATGGCAGTTCCAGAACCTTCCGTGTGTTCCAGTAGAACTTGTACATGGATTGAGAAGCAGTTGCATGGAAATAACTAGAATGCCTGATTCAAAATCACAAAAGTTATGTGTCCGGTTTGTATCCTGTCACCATACTTATTCAATCTGCATGCTGATAATTATATATAGAAAAATGTGGCATCAGCATTGGAAAGAGGCTTATTATAATCTGTGAGATGTAGATGACAAAATTCTGGCTGTTGCATGGAAGGAGGACTTGAAGCACTTGCTGATGAAACTCAAGGATTGCAATCTTCAGTATGGATTATAATTCAATATGAAGAAAGCCAAATCTTTACAACTAGATCGGTAGGTAACATTTATGGTGTTAAACATAACACCCTATGATAAACAGATTTAAGGTGAACGTTGTCAAGGCTTTCACCTTGCTTGGATCCTACTCAATGTTTATGAAAGCAGCAGTCAAAATAGCAAACATGGATTAGGTAAATCTGCTGTGCACAATCCCTTTAAAAATTGAAAATCAAGGTTGATACTTTTAAGACTAAGGTATGCTTGATCAAAGACATGGTATTTTCAATCTCCTCATATGCCTGAGAAAGTTTCACAGTGAATAAGGAAGACCGAAGGAAACCCAATGCATGTGAACTATGGTGTTGATATTGAAAGCACCATGGACTGCCCAAACCAACACATCTGTCTTACAAGTACAGCCAGCATACTCATTAAAGGTAGCAATGATTTGTCTCACACACTTTCACCATGTTAGCAGGAGAGGCACATCCCTGGAGAAGGACATCATGCTTGGTCAAGTGGAGGAGCAGTGAAAAACAGGCTAGCTCTTAAGAAGTTGGGTTGACACCATGGCTACCACAACATAAGAACAAACATAAGAACAAGTGTGAGGGTGGCCCAGGCCTGGGTGTTGTTTTGTTCTGTAGTAACCAGGCTTCTCCTTGTTGGAGTGAGAGCTTACAGGTAAACAAAGGGAGAAAGCTAGCAGGATCCATATGGTTAGAAACATTAGCATGGACTCACATTTAGCTTAATTAGGAAGGTGGCATATAGAGATACTTATAAAAATATATATATAATATCTATGGGTATACTCTCTTGTTCTATAAAATTAGAGGGTCAAGAAGGAGTAGCACCTTATTAACAAGTACACTGCGTCAAGACTCTGTTTTCTAATACCAAGTGGATATGTATTCCACTGCAATCCCCAAGACCAGCAGTTCAAAGCCACCAGCCACTCCACTGGAGAAAGTTCAGGTTTTCTACTCCAGTAAAGAGTTACATTCTCCTTATCATATATAAATATATTCACTTATGCACATGCCTGTATTGAAACCTCTATAAATACCCTTTACCCACCAAGGTTAGTATTAGAACAGCAGATGGGCATTGGACCTCCACTCAAGTACTTCCTAAGTGCAAGAAAATTTTGTTCTATTAAATTGGCATTTCATGATGATCATCTTTTCCCAACCCTATCACTGAAGACAAATGTGTGCATAAGCAAAGGTGGTGAAGAAAGCTGATGGTGGCCGGCTATCAAAAAATATAGCATCTGGGGTCTTAAATGCTTCAAAATACACAAGCAGCCATCTAGCTCAGAAGCAACAAAGCCCCCTTGGAAAAAGCACACCAGCTTGTGGGACCACGAGGTGTTAAAGGGATCAGTTATCAGGCTTCAAGAACGAAAAATCATAACATTGCGTGCTCACTTTCCTGATATAAATGCTGATGACAAATGTGTGCATAAGCAAATGTGGTAAAGAAAGCTGATGGTGTCCAGCTATCAAAAGATATAGCATCTGGGGACTTAAAGGTTTGAGTAAACAATCGGCCATCTACCTCAGAAGCAATAAAGCCCACATGGAAGAAGCACATCAGCCTGTGTGACCACTAGGTGTCTAAAGGTTCCAGTATCAGGCATCAAAAAACTAAAAGTTATATCATTATAAATGAGGGGGAGTACAGATGGGGGACCCAAAGTTCATCAATAGGTGAAGCAACATCCTCGTACAGAGGGATTGCAGGGAAGAGATGAACCAGTCGAGGTACAGTGTAGTAACAATTAAATATACAACTTTCCTCTGGTTCTCAAATACTTCCTCCCATCCACTATCATGATCCAATTCTACCTTACAAATCCAGCTAGACCAGGGGATATACACCAGAGTCGGAAATATGGGGAATTTAGGAGAGATGACCCCTCAGGAGGAGTGATAGGAGTGGTGATACTGGGAGGGTGGAAGGATGGTGGAATAGAAAGACGGAACCAATTTCAGGGATCTACATATAACCTCCTCTCTAGACAATAGGGAACTGTGTGATGGGACAAATCGGACAGTGTACAATGTGAAAAAGTAATAACAATTTATAAATTATTAAGGGTTCATGAAGGAAGGGGAGGAGGTAGGGAAGTGAAATATGGGGAGCTGGTACTGGGGGCCTAAGTGGAGGGAGGATATTTTGAGAGTGATAATGGCAACAAGTGTGCAAATGTTGCCTGCATACAATTAATGCATTATGGGTCATGATTGGAGTTGTATGAGCCCTCAATAAAATTATTTAATTAAAAAAAAAGGAGAGGGAGAGAGGGGTTTATACCAAGGACTCAAGTAGAAAATATTTGGAAATGAATATGGCAACATGTGTACAAATATACTGATTCAAAATGTATTGAATATTATAAGAGCTGTAAGCCCCCAATAAAATCATTGGGAAAAAAAGAGTTACATTCTCAGAAACTCACAGGAGCATTTCTACCCTGTCCTATCTAGTTGCCATGAATCAGTATCAATCCGATGAGAGTGTGGTTGGAGAATGGGCTAATTGTAGGATTGAGGCAGGGGATATGAGCCTAAATTAACCTAATGAGCCTAAATTAACGAGTATTTCCAGAAAGTGAGCTAATGCTTATGACACCTTCTGTGTATCACATGAACATCCATGAGCTCATAATAATACATGTAAATTATGAGCTAAATAAAAAACTCGAGAGAAGAGACACATTTCCTATGCAGAATTTCAATAATTAAGTGTGGATTATCCATAGTGGCTTTCTTTCAAAGAGCAAAGTATAGAAAGTGGGATAAAGAGCAACTTAACAGAAATCTGATACACTCTTCTGCAGCAGTGCAATCAGGGTCAACATCCACAGTAAGTCATGTTGAGGACATGTACGCTTGATATGAAGCAATGAAAGGGGTGCTGTATCTCCATGATTTCCTTCCATGTGGATCGAAACTGCCTCCCAATTCCAGTGAAGGGACATTATCCAAAACCTACTGCCGCTGCCACTAGAGTCCAACTCATAGGTACGTCACAGGACAAAGTAAAACTGTGGCTTTGGATCCCCAAGGCTGTCCTTGGGAGCTCCGGTAGTTAACAGGTTCCTCACTGGGCTGCAAACCTCAAGGTCAATAATTTGAAACTATTAGCTGCCCCTCAGGAGAAAGATGAGGCTTTTTACTCCCACGAAGATTTACAGTCTTAGAAAGTCACAGGGGCAATTCTACTCTGTCCTATAGAGTGGGGATGTGTCAGAATCAATTGGTTGGCAGCGACCAAAGTGTTTTAGTCTTTGGGAAAGTAGACCGCCTTGTTTTTCTCCTGCAGGGTGTCTTGTGAGCTGGAACTGCTGCCTATGCTGGTTCGTCGCCCAATTTGTAACTCAGTAGATGACCTACCAGGATTCCTAGCTTGCCGAGTTAACCAAAGCAAATCTACCACTAATCAGTTGACTATGACTTATAATCACTATGGTTGTTTTGTAATCATTTGTCAATGTGAGAGGATTAAAAGTAAAGGGGTGGAGCCTAATCTGTCAATGAGGCCTCTGTGTGGGCATGGCCTTCTCCTGAGGATTCTGGGAACTCCAGTATGCTTCCCTGGAGGCAAGAGGCATTTTCTCTCTCTCTGCTCACTCGCTGCGAGAAACCCCGTTGAGAAGACACATGGAACTACATACACTAGTGCCCTGAGCTGGAGGAGTCACACAGTGACCCCTGCCAGTGCTGAGATACTTACAATGCCACTGAATCCACAAGACTTCCCACCCATGAACCTGTGATCTTCCTACATTTGGCATCATTTCATGTGTTTCAGGAATCTGAAGAGGACCTTACAGAGTGGTATTAGACATAAGGGCTAATATCAGACTGATGGACTTGATCTAGACCGGGCTGGGACATTTTCTCAATATTCAATTGCTCTTGTATATAAAACTCTTTCTTTTACATGTACAAGTGTCTATAAATTTGTTTCTCTGGTCTACCCAAATTAACATAGTCACCCTATACAGAATTTCAGAGAAAAAAATATTTATGGGAATAGACAGTCTTCTCTTTCTCCCAAGGAGTGTCTTATGAGTTAGAATTGCTGAGCTTTCTTTCAGCTAGCACCACAATGCCCAGCCCATAGTGCCATGAGAATTCCTTAAAACCTGACGAGTCTACATCATACATATTGAGAAAATTCTAATAAATAATTGCAGCCAAGGGAACACTAAAGCATTATTAAGGCAATGTGTGATATGAACTTCTATAAAAATTAAAGAAATAGGAACAAAGCATAAACACAGGCTAATGATATGTATCCATATCTGTTTACTAAGTGGGTGTGAGAACAATGTCTTCTCTTTGAAACTTCCCTACAAATTTTAAAAGGGGAAGGGACAGCCAAACAAAACATTCCTGCTGTTGAGTTGATTCTGACTGACTCAAAGCAAGCTTATATAGGGTTTCCAAGTCTATATGCCTTCATGGAAACAGACTGTTTCACTTTCTTCCACAAAGCAACTAGTAGATACAAACTACTAATATTTCAGTTAGCAACTGAATATTTCTCCATAGTGCTTTACATAAAGTGGTTCTAAAATCAAATATGTAAAAGCAAATAATAAGAATATAATTAAAAGAAAACTTTGCAAATGGTAAACCAATGGAGAAGAAGTTTTGAATGTCAAAGAAAAGAACCTAAGCACCCCCCAACTAGTTATGAATGAGAAATAATCAGAATTACTCTGACTTAATGGGGAAAAGAAGCAATACTCATGGTGTGGTGTGCTAAGCATTCCAACTATTACCTGCAGAGTGAGTGGTTCAAATTTACGGGCCACTCCATGGGAAATGAGCTAATCCTGACACATAAAGATCCTATCAGTGTTCTTTTTTTTTTTTTTTTTTTGGCATCACTACCCTCTGGTGGTGGTGGGAGTTACCCAGTCTTGCTTCTGGAGAGCTGTTGCTGGATTTGAACCGCCAGCCTGTGGGCCGCAGTCCCACACTCAACACTACGCCACTAGGGCTCAGCCCTATCAGTGTTCTTTAGAATTGCCCCTGTGCATTCACATTACTGTAACCCTTTGTAAAGAGTTTTACAACCTATTCTTTCTCCTGGCAGGAGCAGCTGTTATTTTTAAACTGTTGACCTTGGAGTTAGAAGCTCAACATTAATACCACCAGAATTCCTCCAAGAGTCCCTAGGTGATGTAAAAAATGGTCAGTGCAATGGGTTGTTAGCCAAAGACTGGAAGTTCATGTAAATCTACATGCAAGTCCTCAGAAAATAAATCTGGCAGGCTACTTTCTGTAGGGAAAAAAAAAACATTGCAAACCTTAGAGAGAACAGTTTTATATGTACTATGTGGGGTCACTATGAATTGATAGCAACAGTGTGAGTTAATGAGATAAAACAAAAAAAAACACGATATGTTTAGTTTATCTTTCTAGAAATAAGACTAAGACCTCAGTTTGCCCATGCTTCTGATTTTCAGGGGCTACAAATGCAGCTCAATGATAAAGCATTGACTGACAACAGGGCCAACAGGAAACCAAGTATCTGGAATGTGTTTTCTTTTCTAGATTCAGAGGTTTTCTTGAGTAGACTTAAAACACTAAAAATATTCCACCCCGAGCCCAACCAGAAACAGCTAGTTGTTGGTATTCCTACAGAGAAGAAATCATTGATCTTCACGATCACATGGACTTCACACTATTTATAAAGAGCTGTAACTGTGTCCACAAAGTAGATTTAGTACTTCTAACATTTCTAATCAATTGCTTTATGTACCATGCTTGATGGACCCAAGGTACTTTGCCTGCCTTATCTTTTCCACCGCTCACAAATCATTCATTTGGTTTTCAAGATGGAGTAAAGTGCACTTCCAAGAAATGAGGCAACTTGTCCAACATCACATAGTAACCCAGGACAGAAACCCAATAGACGCTCGGGGCATTTCTGACTCTGAGACCTTAGATCAACGATTGCTTTTATTTCTCCCAACACTTGTATGGGGCTTATCACATGCCAGGCACAATTCTAAATACTTTGCAAATAGTAGTTTAATACTTATAACTCCTCATTAGATAGATGTTGTTAAGATTTTCATTATGTAAATAAAGGAAATGATGCCATCTCTGAGTCTTGGACTCATTTACTCAACAGGATTTCTAAGAGTTACCTGCAACTCTAATAGGAGTGCATGCACTCATCGGCTCTTCAGTCCTGTTCCATTTTGTGGGCTGAGCAAGATCCTTTGAAGTAAAACTATAAAAGCCAGGTCAAAACAAAGGCACCAGCTCTCATCAAAAATCTATTTTACTTGGAAAAGTTATGGCAGATAGAGAAAAATGACATCACTTAGCATTTTTGTGGGTTGCTATTTTAGTGCATATGCATTTGAATAGGATGCCTGGAAATAAAATAAAAGAAGCAAAAGGATCTAGCATTTCTGTTAAAAGTGCTTTCATCACGTACACCTAACAAAGAAAAGAAAAAGAAGAAAGGAAGGAAGAGGAGGGCAGGAAAGATAGAAAAATGCAAAGAGCACTCTTGAAAGAAGTGGGAGGGGAGTAGAAAAAAAGAAAGGAAAGGAAAGAAATGAGTAAAGGGAATTGAATAATACTTTTTGCTAGAGAAGCCCTTCTATAAGCTAATGGAAGACTAGACAAAATCAGCTAAACATAAATAAATTGGCTGTAATAGATTTAGTGTCAGGTAGTCCTGGGATGAAATCTTTCTTCCTTCCTTGAGTACCATGTAACACCTGACATGTTACTTTACCTCTATAAACACTCATTCCTTTATCTGCAAAATCAGAACAATGTCCAATTCCTGGGACTCTTGCATGATGATTAAATTAAACAATGATTGCACAGAGACTTGCACTGTGTCAAAATGGCTCAAAGAGTGGAGATAAGCAGAAGTGGCTGTGCCTGCTCTAATAAAGTCATACTTGAGAAGATGAGAGAAAAAGCAAGTGACAGGACTTACTCTGGGCTATCACCACAAAGCAAGTATTCAGGCGACCAAACTCAAGCCTAGATGGAGTAAGTGATCTCTGTAACCAGGAGACTGTGCTTCACTAATCAGAAGAAGACAGGAGAACCTCCCAACTGACCAAATTCAGATCCCTTCAAATAATAAGCAGAGTTAAAGAAAAGGCTAACACATTTTAGACATCCTAAGCATTGCCCACACTTTAAAATAAAACATTTCTTGAATGTATCCTTGGTGATATTCAACAGGGTCATGCCATTATATCAACTTTTGAGCTTGTAAATCATGTTCTCTTCTTTGTTTGTTTGTTCTAAGACATTTCTTGATACCTAAGCATGAAAATTGTCTACCAACTGGAAAAGTTCATATTTGAGTTCATTGCAAAGAAAGGTGATCCAATAGAATGCCATAACTATTATTATCATCAATATTGCATGCATATTGCATGCATGAAGATTAAAAACATGGTTGCTTCAGTACACCAACTATGAAGTTGTTAGAGAATGCAAGTTGAATTCAGGAAAGGACAGGGAACAAGAGATATCATTGCTGATGTCAGATGAATCTTGGATGAAAGTAGAGAAAAACAGAGAGATATTTATTTGACTATGCAAAAACATTTAGCTAAGTGGATTATAACAAACTATGGCTAACACTGTGAAAAATGGAAATTCCAGAACACATTATTGTGTTCATGCAGTACCTATACTTAGGGCAAGAAGCAGTCTTTCAAACAAAACAAAGATATATTATGTGCCTTAAAATCAAGAAAGGTACCTATTTCCCCATCTTATTCAATCTATACACTGAGAAAATAATTTGTAAAGCTTGGATGTGTGAGGAACTCAGAATATAACATCAGGATTAGAGGAAGACTCACTAATAACCTGTAATATGCATATGATATAACCTTGCTTGCTGAAAGTAAAGAGGAATTAAAGCACCTACTGCTTTGGTGAATATAAAAAAACTACAGCCTTTAATATGGATTACACCTCAACCTAAATAAAACAAAATTCTCACAACTGGACACTAAACAGACTCATGATAAGTGGAGAAAATATAGACATTGTCAAGGTTTTCATTCCACAGTCAACAACTAAGAAATCAAACGACATATTGTGTTGGGAAACTCTTCCGGTGCCCAAAAAAAAAATGTCTAAGAGACTAAGAGGTGAAGAAGTCAATTTGACCATTAAGATACATCTTCCCCAACCACTGTAGTTCCAGTTGCCTCATATGCAAGACTCTGTGTCAAGAACAAAATGACATATTTGGACTGCGGTATTGAATAATAATATTGGTATATATTGCTATGCTGTGGACTCCCAGAAGAACAAATAAATCTGCCTTAGAAGAGCCAAAGCAGAATGTCCCTTAGAAGTGAGGATGACAAAGCTTCATTCCAAATACTTTGGATGTGTGTTCAGGAAGGAGCAATCCCTAGAGAAGTATGGGACAAGCAGAGACACTGTGAACAAGAGAGGGAAAAACTCACTGAATTGGACTGACCCAGCATCTGTGCAACATGTGTGACACCACATGCCAGCAACAATGGCCCAAGCGGAGAGACGGCGTGAGCAGGGCTTGCCTCAGCAGCACGTGGGGTCGCTGTGAGTGGGAACAGACGCTACCGCATCCAACAAGAGCACAGCCTAAGAGGAAGCTCGTTAGTTAAGAAAAGCTTTTTCTCTTTAAATCTTTGAGTTGGCCTTTCTTTTCAATTCACAAATATCAAACAGATTTTGCCACCAAAGAGCTGAATTAAAATGTCAACTTTTCCAGCCAGTAAGGTTGGGCATGTTATGCAGTATGTCTGGCCTTCAGCTTTCTCATTCAAAAGTAAGAGACAAGACTATTTTCCTCGTAGGGGAATAAGCTATTATTATTGAGTAAGCTATTTTAATCTGTGTTGGAATTTCTAACTGCTACAACTGGTTAACACATTCAGTTGCTACCTGAAAGATGGGTTGCTAAGGTTCCTCCAACTCCAGCCCCCTTCAAAAGGAAGGTCTAGGGAAATAATTCCCAAAATTCAGCCACTGAAAACCCAGGGAGCACAGTTCCTCTCTGAAACCCGTGGGGTTGCCATGGATTGAAATCTACTCAATTGCAACTGTTTTCACTGGTTTACTTTATTTACTCCAAGAACTCATCAACATGTCTCCGCCCACATTAGTTCCTCCGTATGTAGCCAGTACTGAAGTATTTATTAACATCACTATTTATTATCATGTCTAGCTCCTGATCCTTATGGATACTCCCAAACCACTCCATATTCATTGCACCACGTGCCACAGCTCATACATCACTCTCAGAGAGAGTTCTTGTTCTTCAGATCTAAATGTCTTCTGATCAAATCCCTACCCAAGAGCTTTGAAGAAGCACTTTACTTGGAAAGCTGTGCAAGAGAAAAAAGTGCCGTGGTACATTTAAGTAAAGTTTAAAGCAAAACAAAAAAGGGGGAAATAGATGTACTCGCAGTTAACTAGAAAAGGGAGATATGGCTAGACACCACGCTGGTTAATGGCAGGGCAAAGGTGCCTGCCGCCATGGGACTGATTTGTGGATTGCCACATTAATCAGGCTAATCAGGAAGAAAAATGGCCACGAGAAGTAAGAAAACCAAGCAATTAAATAAGGGGTGCAGAGGGATGGATGCTCAGTGCAGAAACAGAGGGTTGCAAAGATTGGAAGTACTAATCAGATTGACCTGAGCCTTCTCCATTTCTAAGATCTGGTGATTCTGTTCATGCATTCTAATGGGACTCTGAGATAATTAAAATGTCTCAAAAACCAGTGAGTGAAGTGTCAAAGCAGATTACTCAATAGAGATGTCAGGTCTCTGAACAACAGCCGTCAAAACAGTGACTAAGATTTAAGACTAGAATGATTTTTTCTGTCCTTGGCCAAGAGATGGATGGCAGTGCTTTGTACCAGTTTGTGCTCCCTAAGGAGGAAGAGGCTATGGAGGAGAGGGAAACAGGCAGGCAAGGAGGAGAACTGAGTTCCTGGAGAGGTGACGCTGCCAGAAAATTTGCCTGTGAATGCTGCGAAGACCTAAATTCACCTCTTCATCACATGCCAGAAGGCATGTTTGAAATGTGAAAGTGACTCATGGATTCTCCCCCTCATTAAAATCTTTCAGAAAGGTCATAATTCACAGCATGCATGGTCCATGTTGATCCGGACCCTCCTTAACTTCAGACACCTGAGGGGACACATTTCCTTGGATTTGGAGAGATAATTAATTGAGCTCCTGTCTCCAGTCTGCAGCCATGTCTGTTCTGAGCATTTCTTTGGAATGTGTTTTGTTTTGCTGTGGAGATGTTATGTCCTGGTTTTCCTATTGATAGGCTCACTCTTGCAGGCTATCCAATGATGTAACCATTATGACTGTGAGCTCTGGGCACAGATTGCATGTCTAGCTGTGGGGCTCTGGGTCAGTAAATGCACTGTGTTTCAGATTCCTCATCAGGAATATTAATAGTTGCTAATACCTAGAATTGTTATGAGCATTGGATAGTGTGTTAGCTTGGATGGACTAGAGAAACAAAATGTATAGACACTCATGTATATAAGAAAGAGCTTTATATGCAAGAATAATGAATATTAAGAAAACATTCCGACCCAGTCCAGATCAAGCCCGTAATCTGATATGAGCCCACATGTCTGATATCAATCTATGAATTCCTCTTCAGACTCATAAAACTCATGCAAGGATGCCAAGTGCAGGAAGATCACAGGCCAGTGGGTGGCAAGTTTTGTGGATTCAGTGGCACTGTAAGCATCTTAGCGCTTGCAAGGATCTCCATGTGGCTTCTTCAGCTAAGGGCACAAACATAGCTCCATGTGTCTTGTGAGAAGAGAGCTCCATGTGTCAGGGAGTGAGCATCTTTCCCACTTCCCACAAGCAATTTTATCTCCCTACTGCCTCTAAATGAGGTCAAGAAGCTGGAATGTGATTGACAGGCTAACCTCTACCCCTTCATTCTTAAGCCTCAAATTGACAATAGGTTATGTAACCACCACAGATAGTTAATAATGTGATATTTGAGGTGTGATGAACATGCTCATCACAGAGTCAAGCAGTCACAGTAATGTAGAATGATTATCGACGCTGAGGCCCAGGAGATCAGAGGTGGAAGCCTAGCTGTTCCTCCACGGACTGTTTGCAAGGACCATACCCCCTCTGAGCTGCATGGGGTATGAACTGGAGATAAACATGTACAAGGCACAGTTTGGAGAACTTAAGGAGATCACAGGTGATCCCATGTCTAACATGAGAGCTGACATGTTAGAGAGTAAAACCTGCAAAGCTGAAACCAGGGTGAGGTAGAAACTTGTCAGAGAGGAAAACATACATATTTTCCACTGATAAGCAATAGAAATGTAAGACTGCACCTTGTCAGAGGCAGAAAATGTGAGAGTTCTGGCTCTCACAAATTCCACTGCATGTGCTCACTAAACACTTCCTCCC
This sequence comes from Nesogale talazaci, assembly GCA_004026705.1. Taxonomy (NCBI): domain Eukaryota; kingdom Metazoa; phylum Chordata; class Mammalia; order Afrosoricida; family Tenrecidae; genus Nesogale; species Nesogale talazaci. The sequence continues at coordinate 28,868 of PVJH01002458.1, read as the reverse complement.
CGCCCCCACTCCCCCCTTATGACCTGGTGTTTGCCTCTACCAAGGCCTGAAGAAGACCCTTGGTAATTGCCAGTAAATATCTCAAGAGCTGAGATGAAACAGTTGGGATTGTCCTTTACAGTTTCACTGGGGTATGCCAAACCCTTGGTCCAAATGTGAAGGCCAAGGTCAACATAGGTCCAAAACCAGGAGGAGGAGTTATACCCTGTCAGATAGGATGGTTCCAAAGCAGAATCAACTCGATGGCAGTGGGCAATGGGCAGAGGAAAGCCACTCCTCTGCATACTCAGAGTGTAAAAGCAACAAGCAAGGCATACCTCGATGATGGCTCTCATGGTTCTCCCTTTCTAGAGCAAGAGTTTTAGTCTGTGGGAGTTCTGCTGCAGAAGGATCTGAGCTAGGCTTGAGTCTCGGCTATTAGTGGAGCAATGTTGGAAAGTCTCTTACTTCATCCAAATCAGGGTTACTGCATTTATAAGATGGTGATCATAATCTTCCTGGGAGAGGTTTAAATAAAATCAATGTATGAAGCCATTAGCAGTATATTTAACTCTATTAAATTCTAATTTTCATACTACTACTACTTTTGTTATTAGGATTTGGCATAATATCTAGACTTTTTACAATATTCCAAACTACAAACACAACCAAATGAGAGCCCATATTCTAGCAATATTTCTTGCACATTTCAAAACTATATATATACATATATACATTGCACATACACTATGTGTATATATATCTATGTACACATCTCCTACTAATGATAGAGGACTCAAAAGGCCGACCTTATACACCTTGATTGGGATTCTAGGACACCATTTTTACATGTTGGCTCTCTGTCCTCTAGTTTCCTATAGTTCCAACTCCTATCTTTATGAGAACTTGTAATAAACAAACTGTATAGTATAAGATCTCTGATAGAAACATTGTCCATTTCCTCTACAAAGTCATGCTTGATGACTGCAGCCCATACTAGTTTTACTTGCCTTTGAATTTGTGAGTGGACTCCCTGCAATACAGTTTGGCATCTGCATTTTATAGAAATGCTTATGCAAAATGTTATGTTCCTTGTTTAGATGGTGAAAACTTCCCAGGAGGACCAGGCATTTTTATGCATTTCCATTTCTTTGTAGCCATTCTTCATTCCCTGTCAGCTCCTAAAAATAGAGTCAATCTCCCCTCAGTGGGGGAGAGAGAGGACAGTGGCTGCAGGATATCACAATGCAAGGATGCCTAAGTGTCCTGTATAAAATGGCATTGCATTTGCATCTAATCCCCTCACCTCATGTAAGTAGTTGCTAGATCAGAGGTTCTCAACCTGTGGGCTGTGACCCCTTTGGGGGTCAAACGACCCTTCAGCGGGGTCACCCAATGCCTAAAGTAGCAAAATTACAGTTATGAAGTAGCAACAACAATAATTTTATGGTTGGGGATCACCACAACATGAGGAACTTTATTAAAGGGTGATGACATTCGGGAGATTGAGAATCACTGTGCTAGATGATTTGTAAGACCTGCTGCAACGAAAATGCACACTACACTCCCTCTCAGTCTCTGAGGGGGTTTTCGGACTTCCTATTTGCTTTCCCTAAGTCGATTCGCTCTGCTGTTGCTTGAATCTGTAGATCCAGAACTGGCTGATTCAGAGAGGCAACTGTGATTCCTGAAGCAGATTCTTACTGGGCATCAAGGGAATGAGTCAGTGGATATATTGTTCAGTGAGTCCTTTAATACCTGGTATGCATAGTTATAATAATATGGCAGTTCCCACTATGTGCTTTTGTATGAATAAGTAGAAATGAATGAATGTTAATTAACTATTTGTCTACCCCAAAGGGCACTCATTTGCACTAAATTTAGGTTTTCACTAAAGAGTTCAAAATCAGCATTCTGGTGTTACAAATCCAAACCAGGTCCATTGCCATTGAGTCAATTCCAGCTCGTAACCACCATGTAGGACAGAGGACTGGATTTTTCAGACCATCAGACACACCTGCATATAAGACACACCCAGTTTTTACAGCAGGAAAACAAGAAAAAATATTCTGAACCAAACAGTACCAGTACACTATTTATTCAAATAAAGCAAAAGATGGCCATATTTAATGGCATCAGCTCGAGAGTGATGTTAAGAACCATCATCACTTTCATTAACAAATGAGTGGAGGTGTGTGCTGTGCCAATCGTGTGACCTGACTGACATTGATACTCCAGGAGGCGGGACTTCCCCCAAACACACAGCAATCCACAGCATGCAAACAGAAGTGAACGGTAAGCGGACATGCATGAGATCATAAACAAATGCTCTGGGTTACCACACCTTTGGACCATAAGACCCACCCTGATTTTGTCCCCATTTGGGGTGGCGGGGGGGGGGGGAGTGCATCTTATGGCCCGACAAATATGGTGGATCAGTGGTTCTCAACCTTTCAAATGTCATGACCCTTCAATACAGTTCCTCACATTGTGGAGATCCTTCAACCATAAAATTATTTCTGTTGTTACTTCACAACAGTAGCAATTTTGCTACTTTTGTGAATTGGGTGACTCCTGTGAAAGGATCATTTGACCACCACCACCACCACCCCCCCAAAAGCATGGCCCACTGGGGTAGATGGGCACTGTGGGTGTCCAAGACTTGTAATTCTTTACAGGAATAGAAAGCCCAAGCATTTGATTGCAAGGACATAGAGATTAACAGCAAGACATGAGTTAAAGAAGGGGGAAAAAAACAGTTGTGAGAAAACGATGTGAAAGCCACCTGTGACCTCCTCTGGCTCCAGTGAAGAGAGGAACACAACCCATACTAGTCCACAGCCAATTATGCCAAGGCAGAGGTCAGGCATCCCTCCACCCTCCATCTTTCTTTATCCTATTCTGACACCAGCTGTTCCTCCCCCGCACAGCACTCTACTTCTCTACTGGGTTCCACAGCCCATTTCAATGCCTGCCTAAACTCCACAGACAACAGTCATGATCGTGGGGATTTATTCGGGAAGTTAACTAATTGCCACATTGGCTCAGCCAGCAGCGCCTCCTCCCGTTAGTCCCCAGCCTCTCGCACACCACGCAGTCTATCTCTTGTATACTCTGCCTTCTTCCACGGACCAGGAACTTGCCACTCTGCCTTGCAGTCTGAGTGTGACTCTTCTCCTACATTCATGGTCTCAGCATTTGGCCTTTGCTGCTTCCACCATATGGGACCAGGCATCTCGCATGTGCTCCCCTGGTGACTCTCCTTTCCTTATCCCGGGGTTCCGTCTTTGCTTCTGAAACGGTTCCCTGACACCCACAGGAGTGATAAAACTGACCATCCCCCAAGTCAGAGTTTTCTACGCCTTGTTTGTATGCTTCCGTCCAGTCACTGGGCGAGAGTTACCAAGACAATGGAGGGAAGAGTCACACCAAACGATGTGATGCCACATCAGCACAATCTGTTCACACTGATACAATTGCTCTGAACTGCAAATGTGTCACCAGCATCAGCCAGTCCCCATAAGGATGCCCTGTTTACCAACATGGTCATACTCTTCCTCATTCATGTATCGCGTAGTTAATTTGTAGGTCTTTTAAAAGTGTGCCTAAAGAAAGGATGCATTCTCTAGCCTCCTCACAACTATTTCAGTAAAGGATTTCACAACCCCTCACTGCCATTAGGTCAATGCTGATGGACAGTGACCCTATGAAGGACAGAGTGGAACTGTGCCCTATGGCTGTCTGAGGCTGTAACTTTAGAGGAGCTGAATGCCCATCTTCTGGTGATTTTGCACTGCTGACCTTGCAATTAGCAACCTAACCCGTTATCATTACGCCATCATTACGCCATCAGGGGTCCAGTGAAGAAAGAATACCCTGGCTGCCCACCCTTGAAGACACTTTTTCCCAGGCAGCTTAGCCATAGCCTTGTCTTCATTTTCTTAGTGCACGGCAGCTATCTTGGTTGTAAGAGCAAGCAGATTTCCCCTGGCATTACACAGTCACACATCTGACTCCACCATGCGTTCCTTGAGGGACCCCAAAGATGGACTATGTCTAAGAGGTCTTCAAACAATGCTTCACTGACCCCACCCCCAAGAAGACTACCACGATGGTGAGAGCTTGTCTAATTAACATGTGACATTAACGGGAGAGGCGAGGGTGCCAGTCCCCGTTGACCTCATTTTAAGTGCTGGCCAGCTATCGTGCATCCCTCGTGGTGTGGTGCTTGCACGACACGTTGGGCTGCAAGACGAATGGTGATCAGTGTGAAACCACCAGCACCTCCTCGGGGGGCGACGGGGCTTTCTCCTCACACAAACAGTTGCCGTCATGGAAACACAGGGAGTGCTGGGAGTCAACAGTGACTTGGCAGCGAGCTGGATGTTTATTTACTATCTGGCTTCCCATAGTACTTTGCTCCTCTCTTAGGTCTCTAACAACCAAATTCCCCACGGTGAGATTCAGCCTTTTATCTTTTACTCAAATCCATGAAGTCCTTCAGGAGAAAAGCTAGGCATGCGTTATCTTTTTTTGAGCATGGAGTCCACTGCCTGAGACATATTGAGTCAATAACACAGGAATGAATAATCATGCTTAAAACGTTTGTAGTATTATTGCCTCAAATGTAGAGGCTGAAGTTATTTTATCTAATTTTTTCTTACCAGGTCCGGGCTCTGGCATAACTGGGAAATGGTTTAGCTTTGCCTTTGGCATCCCCAGCTGCTACTGTTTCATTGCTTTATACCTACCTTTCACTTCCCATTTCACTTAGCCATTTAAGACTGGGAGATCCTGTCGAGAGAATGTTGAGACCCACCAATAGCATATCAATGGATAAATAATAGCACAAGAAGCCCCTTCCCATGCCGCCCATTATGTGGTAGCAGCCCTCATTCTCCTTAAAGTCAGCTTTGATAGCCCTGCATGGCAATCTGGTTAGCACTAGCTTGAGGAGAGTGTTACTTGCTCCAGGACAGAAAGCACAATGCATAAATGTAATGTCATTTTCCAAGATCCGTGCATTCTTTACAGAGCTCTTCCAGAGGGTTAGATGAGCAGATGAAGGGATAGACTGGCCCTGCATCTTCCAAGTTGGTGATTGACATTGATCTCAGCCTTTCCTCCAGAGGTGCATACTTACCATTGATTTTCAGTTCAGGTGAGGAGGAGAGGCACAATTGATTCGACTCTAAGCTTTCTTAATAGCCATGCCTGTCTGGCTTAGAGAGGCAACATGGAGGTTCTGCCAGGCACTGAGTGAATCTCTTTCAGCAATACACTCAAGTCCTGGGGAAATACAGAATGAAGGCCTTACACTCCCTGTGGTACTGCCATCAGGAGGACATTACTCAACATATCCCAGGTCCCCTTAAGTTTACGATCTAGCATGAAGTACACGCAGGTGGCCTGGGTCCTCAGCCATTGGGTTTAGTATGGGCAACAGTTAACTCCAGCTTCTCAATCCCATGTGCCATCCATTCTTCCACTATTACAACCGTGGGGACCACAAGGATGTCCGATGTGAGTATTACAGAAGAGCCCAAAGTTCTCAGTTTGCTGCGAGACCATGGACTGTTTAGTATTCTATGAGAGATTCCCTAGGGATAGACAGCTACACACTTGATTCAAATCCATACTGAATGATCTAGTGTTTATTATTCATTTCAGTCACATACATTGAGCACTTATTGAGATATAAACTCCCGTGCTAGGTTCTGTGAAGGATATAATGATAAATAGCAATTATGACAATATTTAATCCTTACATGTGTAAAGTGCTTTTCTCTTTCCAGACGTCTCCCTTATCTATAATCTTCACAGGGTAATCCAAATCAAAGTCTTCAAGTTGATCCTGACCCCAAATGAATGTAAAGGACACAGAAGCTTGTAATCATTATAGAAACAGACAATCACATCTTTCCCCCATGAAGTGACTGATGGTTTTGAATTACCAACCTTTGGGTGAGAAATCAAATGCTTTACCCATTGCACAATCAGAGATTCTTTCTCTCATCAAAGAGGCAATCTATGATCCTTATAAATGCCCAAGGTCACACACTTGTTTGACACATCTGAGATTTGAACACAAAGCTTCTCATCCTAAAAGTTCTTGACTTCCAAGGGTTTCCCACCTCATGATGGGAATATTTTGCTTTCCTCCACACCCAGGTAGGACTACTTTCGACATCCCAATAATATTATTTTTCCCTCAGTTTCCTCTGTTCTACTGAGATCTACCCAGAAGCAGGGTCCTGATTAATTTTCAGATCTTCTTTTCTGTGGAGAGCACACAGTGAGCATGTTGAATTGTTGAATATGATCAAATGAGAAAAAGTCTGGATTTCTTACATATTGTGTTTTAATTATCTTGAGGACTATTGAAACATCATACTTTTTCAAAGTCTCTGAACAAAACAGCAACAACTCACAGCCACGGACCTGATTCTGATCCCTGGTGACGCTCTAAGACAGAGTAGAACTGCTGAAAAGGGTTTATGAAACTGTAAGTCTTTACAGGTAGCAGGCAACTTTGTGTTTCTCTCAAAGAGCAGCCGATGGGTGTGAACCTTACAGTTAACATCCTAAGACTTAGCCCACTATAGCACCAGAGTCCATGGAGCAGAGTCCGTGGACCAGCTGTCATCAAGCCAACTCCAACTCTAGGGGTAGAATTGCATTTCACAAAACTTTCAGTGGTTGTGACCTTTTAGAACTAAATGGCCAGGCCTTTCTTCTGAGGAACCCCTGGCTGGACTTGAACCACCAACCTTGGGTTAACAGTTGGACACCTTCATTATTTGCACCACCCGAGGATAACAGTATTTCTGACCTACTCTATAAATTAATCTTTCTGCTGGGCTGGGCAGGGAAAACATTATAGAGGCTTCTTATTTATGTTAGAGAATTAATAGCAACACATTCCAGTGACTCCTGGGATTTATCCATTTTTCAACTCATTACATAAATAAGAAAATGCAAACTGATGCATACGAAACCCAGGAGTTTATGTGTACAATGAGATTTTGAAACCTCTCCAATGGTCTCCAAGACTTTCCTTCTGTATAATGTCTTTTTCCTCCTTTGAAGCTTCAGCTGTGAAAGATGATTAGCATGCAGCTTATTGCACCAGAAACCAAATAAATCAATGGTGTTTTCCTTAAACCTAGACAGCTCACAAGGAAGATTTTACAATATGTGCTTCTCTTCACTCATCTCCGGTGGACAGCTCTTTGTGACAAGCAGATGAGGGTCAGCTGAGCAGGAGGGACACCCTGCACCACCACTCTGCCGGGAACCTTTGTTTCTTGTTGGTATTTGGGGTGTTTCTTTCCTCTGTGGGAGGAAGGAGCCCAGTCACAGGGAAGATTTGTCTGCAGTGTTCATTTCAGAGGTACCAGAGGAATATAAACAAAGAACTATTAATGAAAAGCACCATCCCACATTCATGTGAATTCTCCATAGATCCATCTAATCCAGTCTACTTTGTGATAAAAGAATGTGGGTGAGCGAGAAGAATATTGACTATGAGCATGGGTGGCACAAGCCCTCCAGGGAGTTAGGATTTATGTAAGTGTCTGGTTCTGTCCATGTTGAAATGCCAGCTAGGCCATTTCATTCCATGTGTCAGAAGCTCAACCTTGACACTTCGAGGAGAGATTTCAAGGAATACCCACAAGATAACTGAGGACAGTTGGCCCATTTGTCCCAAACCTGTCTTCTGAAATCCCCATGACCAATGAGGCAATTCCAGCTCACTGGGACTATGAAGGACCAAGTAGAACCGTTCCTGACGGTTTCTAAAACTAAGTCTTTGTGGGAAGAGACAGCCTTGTCTTTCTCCTGATTAGTGACTGGTAAGTTTGATGTGATGACCTCGAGATTCATCGCTGAATGCCTAATCCACTAACCCATAAAGACTTCTTAAATATAAATTCTCAAAATCAAAACCAGGAATGGCTAGTGGGTTGACCTGATGGCCTTGCGGTTGACAGCCTCCCACCCCTACAATTTCCAAGGTTGCTTAAAAAAAAAAAACACACAACTCACTGCCATCAAGTTGATTCGGACTCATAATAACCGTATAGGGGGATGTAGAATTGCCCCCGTGGGGCTCCAAGACTGTAGCTCTTTTAGAGTAGAAAGCCTCTCTTTTTTCCCTGGAGTGGTTGGTGGGTTCAAACTGCTGACCTTATGGTTAGCAAAACCTATCTCAGAACCACTACACCCTCAGGGCTGTTTGCAGCAGTACTAGGATGAAACCTATGGATTACTTAACTGGAAAAGATGCCTACATGCATAATACCAAATATCTGGGAATAGGGGGAATATTGAAATCACCATGGACTTCTAAAAGAACAAACAAATCCACCTTGAAAGAAGCACAGATAGAAGACTTCTTAGAAGCAGGAATGGTGAGATTTCATCTCATGTACTTAGAAGATGTTATCAGGAGAGGCCAGCCCCCTGGGAAAAAAGACTATGCTTGGTAACAGAGAGGGGCAGGGGAAAAGAGAAAGAACTTCGACAAGGTGTATTGACAGTGGCTGCAGCAATGGGCTCAAGGGAAGGAAGAATCGTGAGGATGGCTCAGGAGGGGGCAGCATGTCTTTTCAGGGTGCACAGGGTCAGAATGTGTAGGAACCAACTCTACAGAACCTAAAGGCAACAATGAGAAACAAATTACTTGGAAACATATTTTAAGTGTGATTATGTACTGTGTGTGATCTTTAATTAATGTAGAAATACAAGATCAAGGAGTAGGCCTAATAAATACTATAATTACCGAGTGTGAGGCACCTAGTCAGTATTTTGAGAATTCTACAAAAATTAAAATAGGGCATGAAAAAAGTCTGTGCCTCCTTTTAATAATAATGTCACCAATGTGCTAACAATAGGATAAGTTACTGGCTCTACTTATGATGAAAGGAAATGACAAATTAGTGTTTACTGAAAATGGAGATACTTTCTTCAGCCACCCCACCTTTCAAGGGATTCAGACAATATCCTTCTCTAGGACAGCATGTAGATGCTCCTTAACATTTTGAAGGAGCAGAGTTTTGCAGGAGCGGACAGCTTCATCGCTCTTCCTTGATGTGGCTGGTTGATTTAAACCCCTGACCTTGTGGTTAACTCTCTGATACTTGATCCAACATGCCACCAAAGCTCCTCCCCTCCACCAACACTAACTTCTCAGAATTCTATTTACAGATATCGTGGGAGATGTTGAACACAAGTTAAGAATCTTTGGCTGATAGGAAATGTCCAGACTTATAATTTCGTGGTTGGGGGGAGGGAGATAGTGAAGGTTGATAAAGCTGTGTGGGATTTCCAGGCACAGGGGCTCAGTAAGGAAAGGAACACCTGACAATTCTCACTGCTAATGACTGATAGTTCTTAATATTTATCTTTAGTGCTAAAACAAGGATGAATCATAATGTACTGCTATTGGAGTTCCAATTCAAACATGAACAAGTTTATTCCAAACAAGTGTGTTTGAACATCTTGTTGTGATCAGTGGATGGCTACAGACAATTCCTCTCAGCAATATATATGTGTTGGTTATATTAGGATGCTTTAAAAATAAAGGAAATAGGATTCTGGCAATTTCCTTCTTTCTATAATAGAGGGATGGGAGAAAAATGGTTACTAAACAGAGCGCATTGGAGAAAAGACCATAGAAGATCAAAAGGATAAACTTAACTGAATGGTTACAACCTTTTCCATTGATACCCCCTCTTATGCATGATCTGGTTTTCAACATTTTATGCATTTTCATTTTATTGTTCATATTGGAGTTTATCTCAGTGGTGTTATGTCTTTGGGAGTCATCCTTTTGAATTTTTGTTATACGTTTTTCTGCTTTTCAGTATACAAAACCCAGGACTGGGGTTGAGCCCAGGTGGTGTAGTGATTGAGTGCGGGATTGTGGCCCACGGGCTTGTCGGTTCAAATCCAGTGGCAGCTCTCAGGAGCAGCATTGGGTAGCGCCCACGACCACCAGAGGCAGTAATGCCTGCACGCCCCCCCTAAAAAAAAAAAAAAAGAAATATATCTGCACATGCTTCAAGAGCAGCCCGGATTGTCCTGTGGAAAATTTTATTCCTACCAGCCTGCAGCCCCTTTAGACTTTTATTTCCCTGCAACACCCCCCTCACCTCTCCTTTCTCCCCCCCCCCAAAAAAAAACATTCAAAAGAAGCAGTTTGAGTTCCTCAAGGATGCACCTGATATTTTAGCTGGGTATAAATTGAAGAACACAGAATCTTGTTGTTGTTGTTGTTTTGTGACATCACTGCCCTGGTGGGAATAGGTACCCCAGCCTTGCTCCTGAAGAGCTGCTGCTGGATTAGAATCGCCAACCCTGTGGGCCGCAGTCCCGCACACAACCACTAGGGCCACCAGGGCTCAACCGAACACAGACTCTTTAGGGAACGGTTAAAGAGATGAAAATACCATCTCAGTTGTGTACAGACCTATATGGAAGATATGTTAAGATACAATAGCTTCACATTTCATATTTTTGTTTAACCAAAGTTTCTATGAGTTTGAAGTAATGTTGTTGCTTGCATACTATCAAACTTAAGATCTTGCATTATTCTAACGATGGTGCATCTGGAGACAAGCCGGTGGAGAATTCAACAGAGATAAGCTTTCTTCTTCAGGAAGTGTCAATCTGGTGACAGTTGTCATCCCTTTTAGTCTGGCTTTCATGACATTACTCAGAGGAACCGGTCATTATTGTGAGCTTCTATCCCATCGGTTCCATACCATGGTGACCTCATGTGTGTCAGAATCAAATTGTGCTCCAGAAGGTTGCAAGACTGAGACATTTTGGAAGAAGATCATTAGGACTTTCTTGTGATACCTCTAAGGTTTAGTAGTCTAGCATCTGACTGTGTGCATCACCCACCTGTGGTCCAGTAGGAATATCCCTATCACAGGAGGCAATCTGCATTCCAGTTCTGGGTTACCATATTAATAACCTCTTGTTTCAAGAGAAGATAACCATCTCTTTGTACAATTTATTCCAGCTATACTCCTCAAGCAACAATGTACCAGGCACAACCAGCATAGGACACAGTAGACCCTCTTTATAGGTTACCTTTAGGAATACTAAGACAAAGAAGTCACAGATTCCATCTCTACTTCACCATTCCATACAGGAGATAACACTTGAAGGTAAGTGCCCACAAGAGTAACTTCATTCCATTGCACCATTCTTGTAATCACTCAATCAATGAGAGCTGTCATTATGTTCCACTTAGTTCCCAGAAAGAGAGAATATAGTTATCTGAAAAGTGTCAAGAAAAGAGGTGATGGATTTTCTATCTGAGCCTCTCTTTCCAAACCTGTTGAAACAAACAGGTTTAGACTAAATCCCCAGTAACTTGAGAGACTCTTTACTGTACTGCATTTAGAATCAGGGTGATGGTGATGTCTGTTATCCAAGCTCTGTACATTCACAATGTTTGCAGGACTGATCTTCAATTGTTCTTGTGTGGAACCTCTAAAAGCTTAAGGTATCTTGTCTCTGTCTAGTGGAAGCTTTGGATTACCCCCGATAGTTTCTAATAACAATAGAAACAATTATTCGGATAAATTTTGCCAGTTTTGGGACCAAGTTGTATCACCCCAACCTATGGTGTTTGGGACTGGACCCTGAGACGAGGCTCAACTTTCTTGGTCGGTCATACTCCACACTTGCTGCCAGACATCGTTTCAGGGGCAATTAAATACCTCCTATGAGACTCCATTGAGAGGCAACCCTTGGAAACTCATGCCGCTATCTCCTAGATTCTGTCCTACACACCTTTTTTCTTGGCTGATTTTCTTCTGTATCCTTTCACCTGAGTCTTTCTAGTAAATCAAAAACTTGGAAGGCAGTCTGGAGATCCATGCCACAGCTGGATAGCAATTTCTCACAGAGCCGTCCCTGCTTCTGCCCACCCAAACTGTTCTCTACTGCCACACTTGTCTGGAATTTACAGTCCAGTGTGTAGCCCACACATGAGTTTAAATCACTGTTGAGTAAGTGAACTGCTTTATGCCCGGGTGTTTATCTGTCATGCATTTGAATTATGGTGCTGGGGGGGAATACTGAAAGTATCGTGGGCAGCTCAAAAGACAAGCTGATCTGTCTTGGAAGAAGTAAGGCTAGAGGGCTCCTTAGAGGAAAAGGTGACAAAACTTCATCATACAGACTTTGGACATGTCAGGTGAGACCAATCCCTGGAGGAGGGTATTAAGCTTGGTAAAATAACGGTGCAGCAAAGGAAAAGAAATCCCTCAGGAGATGGATTGACACAGTGGTCACAGCAATGGGCTCAGGCATAGGAACTACTATAAAAGGGCATGGGACTGTGAAATGCTTTATTCTGTTGTTGGAACCAACTCAAAGGCTCAAGACAAAAGATTTGTGTATTAGGCAGGATCTTAATTTTGCCAAAACATTGCTTATGTCATATGTATCTCATAGACCCAATACAGTCCACCATGAATTCTCCTGGAATAGTTTCTACAAGAAAGTGAATGATCAGGCCCATAGGTGAGAGTCAGCAAAGAAAGGGGAAAAAATCAGAATTCCTGAAGCTATCCAACTAACCATGTGAAGGAGGCAAAACCCAATATCTTCAGCTAGGTACACAAGGCAAACAAGTTAGTAAGTAAAAAGGGATCAAGGAGGATTAAATGGGTATGAGACCGAATTGTCTGTATAGAACAGCAACAGGAGAAACAAATAGGAAATCTGTAGCAAGGAGATTACACCAAGATTATGTTGGAAATTGCAGGCTGAATAGAGTGACAGGGGAAAGGAAGCACTGTGACAGTAAGCTGGTCCTGGGAGGGACAAATCAGTGCACTGAGTGTTTAAAGATTAGCGCTGAGCAGGCCAGACTGATGCAGAGAAGAGAGAGGTATGGTGCAGGGAAGCACAGTAAGTTTAAACAACTCAGGGGGTTCGTTCCCTTGAGACATTTGTAACTAGGAATGAAGTAATAATTAGTTCATTGAAAGTAGAGGGAGCAACAAGGTTCTGCTAGATACAGACTTAAGTGAGGCCACATACGCAGATCCCAATCGAGAGTAACTCCAAGTGCACACTCAGATAGGGTCCTCCTGGGTCTGCAGAGAGGAGGCCATGCTCAGTGAGGTCTGGTTAGTACCTGGCCCGGCCAGCCTGGCAATAGCTTGAAAAGTAAGGAATTAAGACACGCATTCCTCTGCCCTGCTGGTCAACTCTGCCTAACCTAGCCTTGAGGTCTTGTTTTCCTTTCAATCCATTCAAATCAACAAGAACACCACAAGTGTCAGGCAACCTGCAACAGGTTCTGACCGTGTTCTGGCCAGACCACCAGACCTGCCCCAGCTGATGGCTGTAGCAGAGCATTCTGCGTTTGCCCAGTAGAGGGTATAATTGCCCAGCTCACAGGACAAGTCAGGGAGTCTACTCCTAAGGGCCATCCTTAACCAATGAAGGTGGCAAGTTGGTGAACCCAAAGGTCTGAGATGGATTCTGTAATGGCCCTCAGGGTCCCAAATGCTCTGGAAGGCAGCCTATGCATTAGTCCACCTTCTTTTTGTTGTTGTTGTTGTTGTTGTTGTTGTTGTTGTTGTTTTGTGTTGTTTGAGGGGGATATCACTGCCCTTTGGTGGTTGTGGGAGTTACCCAGCCTTGCTCCTGTAGAGCTGCTGCTGAATTTGAACCACCAAGTCTGTGGGCCACAGTCCCACACTCAACCACTATGCCACCTGGGCTCAGCCCAGTCCACCTTCTTTCATTTCACTCCCTTTGAGGTGCTTTCAGGAATAATTCCCAAATGAACGACTTGCACTCTTTTTCTTTTCTTTAAAAATCATTTTATTGGGGACTCATACAACTCTTATCACAGTCCATACCTATATCCATTGTACACACATTTGTACATGTGTTGCCATCATCATTTTCAAAACATTTTCTTACTTGAGCCCTTGGTATCAGATCCTCATTTTTTCTCCTTCCCCCCTCCCTCCCTTCCTCATGAACCTTGATCATTTATAACTATTATTTTTCCATGTCTTTCACTGTCCAATGTCTCCCTTTACTTCCTTATCTGCTCCCCATCCCCCTGAGAGGGGGTTATAGGTAGGTCATTGTGATTGGTGTCTAGTGCTTCTTCAAAATCAAACAAAACAAACAAACTGCCATCAAATTGATTCTGACTCCTGACAACCACAGGGTAGAATGGTAACTGTGGGTTTCTGAGACTGCATCTCTTTAGAGGAGTACCTGGTGATTTCAAATGGCTGATCTTGCAGTTAGCTGACCAACATATAACCATTGTGCCACTCCAATCACTATCATCTACCAAAAGAACCATTGCTATTGAATGGATTTCACCTCATTGTGATTTCATGGAAGGTTTTCAAAACTGTAAATCCTTAAGGGAACAGACAGTCTTAACTTCTTCTTAGGGAATGGCTGGTAGATTTGAACTGCCAACCTTTCTAATAATAGCTTAACACCTAGCTCACAGCACCACCCAACTCCTTACTCCTTATCTCAGGAGCTTTTTAATAAAATACAACTATGACTCACCATGCCAGGTATGACTGGAATTAGAGAAATGAGTTAACATGTTTACTGAATACTTATTGTAGTTGAGAACTTGACAGGCATTCTCTATTAATTCTACCCTACCACCTGCCAATGTAGGTACTATTTACTTGTCATTTTTTTTGAATGAGGAAACTGAGGTTCAGAGTGATTAAATAACTTGACCCAGACACCAGTCAGGATGTAACAGAGCTGAGAGTCAAATGAGAGCAAGACTTAATTCCAAACCATATCTTCTTTACGGCACAATAAATCATCTGTGACTAACAGTACCATTGCCAGGCCTATCTGGAAGTGGTGTTCTTGGTGGATTAGAGAGGAGGACATCACAGGCTGGTGACCAATTGAGAGGACGCTGCAGTAATCTAGGCCACAGCATCTGAGAAGCTGGGCCATCCACATCAGGAAAAGACTCAAGGAAGAGAGGAATAAAGGACAACAGGCAAGAGTATCTGAATGTGGTAACACAGAGTTATGGAAAGCACAGAGGAGAAATTGACAGGTCTCCCTAAAAGGAATGAATGCACTATGACAAATAGAGTGTCTGAGGGACCCTTAGGAACCTAAGGAAAAAGACTTTGCAGCTAAACATGAGGAGTTATGTCAGCAAGTAGGTGACTTGGTGTTTTTCTGCTGCCCCCACTCCTACCTCACTGCTGGAAGCCTCTGCCTAAAGTGAATCCTCAAAAAAACAGCGATGTCACTGTGGATTCGGATCACTGTCTGGAAAATATGACAGGATTGGGGACTAAGATCTGGACACCAACCCAACAGTCCCTGCGTTTTCCATTCTGAGCCCAAAGGAGACCAAGGTGGTGAGATGTCTATGCCAAAGCAGCTCTGTAAATAAAGGTAACAGCTTGCCTACCAATCCTCATATTGTGAGAATCTTGAGAACATCCCAGGATGCTATAGTCAAAGGACACAGACATGGGGGCTAACTCACTTTAATGGCCACAGAGGACCCCAATGACCCAACTGGAATGAAGTGTCATCCTGGCTCTGCTGTGACTTCATCATGGAGCCTCCAGCAAGATACATAACAATTCATGGCTTCAGCCGCCTCATCTACACAATGTATTTGGATAACATCATCTGATCACAGAGGGCTATACCAGATATCAGTCAGTCCTGAGGAACTCTCCATGACTATGCTAGTAAGGAGACTTTCAGATAAAGATTCCTTAAAATATAACCACACGAAAAAAGGCAAGTTCTAGCCAACAAAAGAACAATCATATTTAGACCCTGAAGAAGAAACTCATCTCCTCGACATTATCCCTGATTTCACCACAAATTTAAAAGCTGTCTTGGCAAGTTAGCACTGAACATAAGGCAGTGTGTTCTAGACCCACCATAACCACAACTGCCTGGGAGTCCCACATAACTGACCCTCTGAGGCAGTGTTTGCACTCTTGCACAGAGCATGGAGTGGTAGGATTCATGACTGGACAGGTGTTGGTCATGGGTGGCAGTCATGTCCATATTCTCCTGAGATATTTCAAGCTCCAACTCTTCCAAACTGTGAACATTTTCATTCATCTTGACTGTTGTCTGGCATTAAATGTGTAGTCCTTTTAAAAGTTGGAAACAAGCCCAAAGGTCTTGATTTCTAGACCTGTTGGGATATTGGCCACCTATGCCAGATGAGGATGGGCTGCAGAGGAGTTTCATAGAAAAAGTGAATGTACCCTTGAGATGAGTTATTCTTGGTCAGTTGGACCAGACATGTACAGCCATTACATAAATATACTTCTTGAGATCAGGTACTTGTTGGAATACAAGTTTGGCAAGGACCTGATCAATCAGTAGGGTAAGGATGAAGGTAGGTGTTTGACCATTATTCCAGGGTGCATCTATTTTGTAACAAGATAGAGTTATGGAGTTATGGAGTCCCTGGGGAAGAAAACTGATAATGTCAAGCAGTAGGAAAAATTTTTTTCCAAGTACAGAAGGTGTGCATAAAGATCTTTTATTCCAACAGAGGGATGGGAGGTGCTAGGCTTCACGACAAAGAGCAAAGGGAGGATATTTGAGGTCAATGATATTCTGACTTTGGCTCCCAGCAGTAAGATGATTGTGGTGGATCCTATTTTTACTCTACCAGCCTCAATGGATTCAGCTTCAAGAATCATCTCAATGGAATCATCTCAGCTCTCATCTCAACCGAAGATGAGAAAAGGTGGAACAATCAAGGTAACTGCCTACTTTTTCCTTCACCGTAAGCAGTGAAACATCAGTTGGTGCTGCACAGTGTTGATTCATAACCCTATAGTAAAGATTATCATGCCACAGGGTGAGGACTTCAAAAATCAATCTACCATTAACATGGGAACCTATCGTAATTCACTGTGTTTGAAATGGGATTGGAAGGCTTTTATTTGTTTTATCATTATTCTATGTGGGGACTTAAGACAGTTTGTCAAAAAAAATCCATTATCATTTAATTCTGCTTTTCCACAAACTTTTTGAAGCCCCTTTGTATATTTTGATGCACCTGATGTCTATTCGATCTTTGTTGATTTTACCTCATGGTCCTATATTTGAAAAGAAATTATAAAATTAGTAACAACCATTTAATGAGGGTTGGACTAGGAGGTTTGTATTGCCTTCCCCATGAGTCACAACACAACTGTAAGCAATGGAATATTGTACCTATTTTACAGATGAGGTCATTGAGCTCAAGATTGTTAATAACCTTCTTGACATCGAGAAGACAATAACTAACTGTCAGTATGCAGATTTCTGCTATTTAACTACTTGGAATTTTCTAACAAACTACTTTAATACATAGTACAAGGTACCATTCAGGAAATATTAAAGATAACATAAGAAAGTCATCAACTGTATACTTCTAAGAATAAAGTGAAATATATTTTAAGGAAGAAAGTCTTAAATATCTATGCTCCAGTATTTGTAATAATTGATCATTTTGATATGTAGCAATCCCACTGCCAGTGAGGGAGTTCTCGAGGAAATCGCAAGTGGAATTTCTCAATCAAAATTCTTACCGAGAATCTTCATTGGTGAAAAACAAATATGATTTCGTTGAAATGGACACTACCGAATGGGGAAAAGATTTGATGAGGGATTTCAGTGAGCAAGAGACTGTGCGTTCTGAATCTGTATTTAACTTCAAAGCACACATTTTCCATCAAAGTCCAATTCCAAAAACATGTGAAAGGAAACTGAAATGCCATCTCAACAAATCTACAGAAACTGACATGTCCTTTTGAGAACAATCATCACAGCACAAATCCTGGAGGATTTAAGAGTCTAGAAATGTAAATCTGAATGTCACAGGGACATTCATACTTTGTAAAAGTTGTCTCTAAAAAAACTCTCCTGAAAAATGACAGGATGATACTTAGGAAAGTAAAGGTTGTGCTTCATTTTCCACTTTGAGTATTTTCAAGACCCAGAAGTTTAAGGTGAGCAGGTCATAGCAGCTTCAAGTAGATACCTAGATACAGACTTTATGGCCGATTTACCCTTAATATAGCTTAGAAAACTCATGGCTCAAAGAAACACACTTAATAATTCACATAAGGACAAGCAGCCGTCTAGCTAAGAAACAACAGCCCACATGAAAGAAACACACCAGCCTGTCCCAACAAGATTGCTATAGACAAAACAGGTGCATAAGCAAATAAGGTGAAGAAAGCAGATGGTGTCTGGCTGTCAAGGGATATAGAGTCTGGAGCCTTAAAGATTTGAAGATAAACAAGCAGCCATCTAGCTGAGAAGCACCAAAGCCCACTTGGAAGATGGACGATCACATGGTATTGAGGAGATCAGCTATCAGGCATCAAACAAAAAAAATCACATCTTTATGAATGGGGGTGGTGGTGCTGAGTGTGGACCCAAAGCCCATCTGTAGGCAACAGGACATTTCCACACAGAAGGATCTTGGGGAGGGAACAAGCCAATTAGGGTGCAGTGTAGCAATGATGAAACACACAGTGCTCCTCTAGTTCTTAATTGCTTCCTCCACCCACCCCACTATCATGATCCCAATACGACCTTATAAATCCAAGTGAACCAGAAGAAGTACACTGGTACAGATAGGAACTGGAAACACAAGGAGTCCAAGACAGAAGAATTCCTCAGCATTCGTGGTGAGACAGGTGATAATGGGAGGGTGGAGGAAAGGTGGGGAAAAAGGGAGAACAGATTGTAAGGATCTATATAAAACCTCCTCCCTGGGGAACGGACAGTGGAGAAGTGGGTGAAGGGAGATGTCAGATGGTGTAAAATATGACAAAATAATAATAATTTATAAATTATCAAGGGCTTATGTGGGAGGGGGAGGAAAGGGGGAAATGAGGAGCAGATACCAGGGGCTCAAGTAGAAAACAAATATTTTGAGAATGATGAGGAAAACAAATGTACAAAAGTGCTTGACACAAAAGATGTACATGTGGATTGTGATAAGAGTTGTATGAGCCCCAATAAAGTGATTTAATTGAAAAATAATAATTCACATAAAAAGAAGCTCTGTGTCAATAAAAATACCTTCCTGAATGAACTTGCTTCAATGACCAGTGTTTAGAAACCACTGATATAAGGAAAATGCTTGAAAGGCAGCAATATAGGTTATGTCCATGTCATTTATATTTTCATAAGCATTTGATGTTAGAAAATTTGTTATCTCCTCCTCCCTCAGATTCCACTTATGGAAAATGATACGATAATGTGAAGACAGTGGAACTGGTCAAAGTTTCATGAGAGCTACTTGAAATAAAGTAGGGAAATATTTGCATTAAGTAACAAGTTTTATGTGTAAGTTGATAATATTGGTTAGAAACTCCCTTTTCCATTGACTGAGTACTTTTCTAATTTTTCTATTGTCCTATAAACATTTTTTTCAAGTAAGTTTGAATTGAAGAACTTGCAGCTAACTCCAACACCACTAGGGTTATTTTTATTCTTTTGGAAGTACACAGTATGTTCAATATATCCTGAAGAACTCGAGCTGGGAAAAGAAAACCCCAGTAATTCGTGAGTAAACTTACTGCCAGCCAACACAGACAGAGATCTGAAGTTGGGTTTAATAAGATGTCAGGAAAATAACTATTGACTATATATTGAGGCTAAAAACAATAAGATCTGTTCACAAATATTAGTGTACTTGTTTCTTTACAAGAATAGGCATTTCCTTTAATATTTTTATGCATGTTGATTGTCAGGTGAAAGGCAAAAAGAACTATGCATGATAATTGTACTCTAGTTGGTTCGCTTTTCACAAAGGTATGGCTGGCAATTTTGAAACTATGTGTACTTAGGTATATTCTGGGGCTGGGCAAATATATTAATATATCATAGATAATTAGAGTTGGATTTCTTATGGTTGGAGAAAGAAATTACAAACAAGGAAAAGGGAGGCTAGCATGTGGTGTTGGACTGAAATTGCACTAGTTTCAACTCATTAGATAGATGATACATAGATGTGTAGATAGATGAAAGATGATACATAGATAGCTAAAAGATAGAGAAAAAGAGAATATAACTGCTCATTGAGAGGTTTAGAAAAATTAACACCAATGAATAGTTCTTTTGTTTCTAAAAGCCATTCTCCACACCTAAGAGAAATGGCTGTTTAAAGCTCTAGGACACAAAAAGACTGTAAGTTGTATGTGGAATATCTTGTGCAAGAAGTACCAAATTAATGATGCTCTCAATGACCAAAACTGGTACAATTTGACGATGAAAATACATAGTAGTAGAATAGGTTGTGCACTCATAAAATAAAATAAGAATTCATGAATCCATAGTACTATAAGTAAATAACCCAATATAAATAAAAGGGTGGAGGGTAAACTCCTTACTGCGAAATTCCAATTAATTAATGTAGAAGAAATAGAGAAAAGATTAAAACCACATTTGGCAAATCTTGTGGTAATAAATTGTTTTAACCCAGGATCATCCATGAAAGTTAAAAATGAGTAGGCAAAAATATGGCAAGAGGCAGAATAGTAATATAGTCATAGAATAACTCCCAGGCTGATACTCAAGAGAACCTGGTTACTATATAGAATAGAAATCTGTCAGTTATCATCTTAATAATGTGACCAAAATTGTCACCCCTAGTGTGGGAATAACACTGACAACCTTTTCCTCCTGGTGGATGTAATGTCACCTCCCTGCTAATCTAACAAACCATGTGTATTCTCAGTCTCGTCATGAAGAAACATCGGGTGTACTCAAATTGAAGAATATTTCACAAAATAGCTAGTCTGTTTTCTTCAAAAATATACATCTCTCCCTGAGTCCTTCCTCTAAATTAACACGATCTCTAACCTGAACAAGATGAACAACCACGATGATGGTTGTCAAGTTCCCTAAGTGGTATACACAGTTGACATGCTCAGAGGCTAATGGAAAGTTGAAACTTTAAATTTACCCAGAGGAACTTCAAAAAGAAGAGCTTGTTTATCTACATCCCAAAATGCATCCTTTGAAAATCCAATGGAGTACAGTTTGACTCTGCCACACATGGAGTCTTCATGAGCTATTGTTTAACCTTCCATGGTGTGAACCACTTTTCTTTATATTCCTTTCTCTGTGTTGTTCTGAGTGAAGGTTCCTCTTAAGAGAATTATGCAGGATCTGGGAGGCAGAAGGAACTGTCAATAAAATCACTGGCTGTAACAGTATATTGGCAGGGAGTTGCCTGGATCTTGACTCACAGCAGAAAATACCAGAGAGATATTGTATTAGTCTGGGTAGACTAGAGAAGCAAATTCCTAGATGCTCAGAAAGAGCATCTGAGCATGTGATAGAAAGAGCTTTATATAAAGAGTAATTGTATATTAATAAAGCATCCCGGCCCTGTCCAGATCAAATCCACAGGTCTGATATTAGCCCATATGTGCGATACTAATCTGTACATTCATGTAACACATGCAATGATGCAGAATGCAGGAAGATCATAGGTTGCTGGGTGGAAAATCGTATGGATTCAGTGGTTGTGGAGGCATGTCAGTGATGGTGTGGGTCTCCATGTGGTTCCTCCAGCTCCGGGACTCTGGCTCCATCAGTGAAACTCCATGTGACTTGCCTATAGGAATATCTCACAGGTAGTGTGTGTCTAGCATCCAGTAAGCTATGTATCTCCATTGTGCCTCCAAATGAGGTCATCAAGCTGCAACCTGATTGACAGATTAATCTGTCAAGTTGACAGATTATGTAATTGCCACAGATGTTTACTTGAGCTTTATTGAGTATGCCAAGGCATTCAGCTATGTGAATCAGAACATACTATGGACAGCCTTAGCAGAATGGGAATTTCAGAATACTTCGCTGCAATCCTGAGGAACTTCTACAGGTATCAAAAGACAGCTGTGCAAATAGAACAAGGGAATATTATTACAAGGTTTAAAATCAGGAAAGCTGTGTGTTAGGGTTATATTTTCTCACCAGACTATAAAATCTATATATTGAGCAATTCATCAGAGAAATTAAGATTATATTGGAAGAAGAGTGGGGTATCAGGACTGAAAAGGAGGAAGCCTTATTAACAACCTGCTATATACCGAAGACACAACCTTGCTTGCTGAACGTGATGAGGGCGTAAAACCAAGCTTGCTGATAAAGATCAAGGATTTCAACTTTCAGTGTGGATTACAACTCAATGTGAAGAAGACCCAAATCCTCACAGCTGGGCTAATTGGCAACCTCATGATAAAGGGAGGAAAAAACTAAAGTTGTCAAGAATTTTGCCTTGGACCCACAGTCAATGCTCATGGAAGTAGCAGTCAAGAAATCAGAAGATTCACTATGTTGGATAAATGAGCTAGACAAGACATCTTTAGAATGTTGAAAAGCAGGCTGAGCCCCGGTGGCGTAGTGGTTGTGCGCGGGACTGTGGCCCACTGGGATGGAGGTTCAATTCCAGCAGTGGGGCTGGGCTTCCTACTCCCACCACGGAGAGCAGTGATGCCAAAAAAAAAAAAAATGTTGAAAAGCAAGGTGGTTCCTCTGACAACTAATGTGCACCTGATCCAACCAGAGTGTTCATTTTCATTCACCTCCTAAGCCTGTGAAATTTGGACATTAAATAAGGAAGACCAAAGAAAAACCATCGTGTTTGAATTGCGGAGCTGGAGAAGAATATTGACAGCACCATTGGCTGCCAAAAGGACACATTGGCTCTAACTGCATGAGGTGCATAGGAACTACGACAGACACACAACAAAGATGCGTGCATGAGTGAAATTGCATCTGCATCCTTACAGTTTTATGATTGAACAACTTTGAGTGCATTTCAGTGACCCTTAGTCAACTTTTCTTGAATCAAACAACAATTTCCCTAAAAATGGAAAGTATGCTGTTTTTTCTTCCAAACAATTTAAGCAATAATGTTGAAGCTCCCTGAGTTAGTGTCAGAGTCAAATTAACTAATTGAGCAAGAGATGCTGGTAAAGCTGGGCTCCCATGCTGGCCAGCATGCTCTATTCTGTCTTACTTGAATCTTCTAGATAGCAGCTGCTGGTGATCAAAGGGTGGGCTTCATTATAGAATTATTACTCAGATGCACGTGTGACTGTCCAAGCTTCATTGTTCTGAGAAAGTAGTGTAGATTGGCCCTGGTGGCTCAGTAAGAAACCTGCTTTTTAGCAAGACAATGATCCTTCACATGCTTGAATTTTAGGGTGATGGAGTTGGCGCTTTCAGAGGCTGCTGGATGAGCCCACATGGAAGGAGTGTATAATTTCCACTCACCGAGCTTGTCCCCAGTGAGAAGCTGAAAGATATGAGCTCACGAAACCTGCTGTAGCTTGATGATAACCTATGTTTGCTGACAATACCCAAAGGTGCCTGGCTGTGAATGAGGCATTGCTGAGTATACAGAAATGTGTGTGTCTGTAGAAGTGGTGGGAGGAGGTGTTGCAGAGTTTGGGATGTAAGAGAGAAAGATGGACTCAACCAAATCTCCAACTTCATTCTCAGGAATTGCTTCAAAAATCATAAATATACAAGATAGTGTAGGACCAAAGAGCTCTTTTTAGACTCGGTGATCTCAAAGCCGCATCATTGTTAAACCAGATAAACTCAAGAAAGATCAGTCACCAAGTACCCTCACAATCATGATTGCCTATAATGCAGCCAACTGGCCTTTTTAAAAGAAGATCAAATTACTCATCTACATAATATGCTGCAATGCTTTCCTATCATTCTCATTATAAAGATCAAGTGCTTAGTGAGAGGTGCCAGAAGTGCAAGAAGACTCATGAGGTTCTGGCCCCTGCCCAGCTCTACAGTCCCATCATATTCCAGGCCTGCCTATTAATCCCTGTCCATCATACATACCTTGCCCTCACTTTCTCCCTCTCCAGATATATGGGTTCATTTTGTTCCTCACTTTCTGCCAAGTTAAATGATCTTTACATGTGGTATGTCCTTTGCTTGAAGGGCAGTTCCTTTCATTTCCCATCTGATTACTCCCTACTCATCTTTCAACTCTCAGCTACTCTTCAAGGAAGAGTAAGTTGGCCTTGACCTTGCTGAGTAGGTTAGACATATCACTAATGTGCCCCTTCTATTTTTCCATTCATTTGTGTACCTATTTGATTGATGTGTGACTCCAGGCACTGCGTATGGAGCCAAGGAACTTGTCTGACTTTACTAATCATTAGGTGCTCAGTCATTAGCTTAGTGCCTGCATCCAGAAGAGACTCAGTAAATATTTGTGGATGAAATCAATGGATTATAAGCTGTGCTTGACACAAGATTTGATTAATACTCTGTGATTATTGGTGTGCCTAAAGCTTCCCCCCTCCTGCAGGCAGAAAACACACCAAATACACACACAAACACACACACACACACACACACATACACACTTTGGAAAAGACTAGTCTACACTCTTCATAGGACCTGTGTCTCTGCCTCACTGGTAACCTCCCTGCTGTTCTCTTCAAGAAAATAAAAATATTGGTCCTAGGGAGAACTGCACCATGAATCAACAAGTTCATGGTCATTAACATTGAACACAGGCATTTTCCCATTTTATTATTTGTTGGACAACGTGTGCTTTTGATGAGAATATCAAAGCGAGCTGCAGGAAAGCTGCTGTGTGTTTCTGAAGTGATTTTTGACAATCTATTTCCATCAGCCTCATGCTGTTTTGTACCCATTAACACATCCCTTTGAGATTCAATTTCATTCTGAACTTCGTCAGTTCAAAACCACATGAATCAAATTAAACAGCAAGAAATTTGATCCCAATATGTCATTTAATTTTAACTAATTTCACTCAGCTTGACAGCCACACACACTGAAATTTCTGTTATTTTTGCCAGAAGATGTGTAGACTAATTTTCTACTCATGTGATCATTTGCTTTTTGTTCTTTTGTAACTCCACTCTAAACATTTTCATCAGCATACTTTCAAAACTTCCACAGAATCTTCCTAATTTCTAATGATCTCTGGCAGTCTATGTATTACAATGTGTGCAAAACTGGAAGATCTAGTAGGAATTGATGCTTTGAATTGTAGAGTTGTAAAAAATATTTAATGTGCTACAGACTTCCTAAAGAATGACAAAACTGCTTTGAAAGCCCAACCAGAATGCTCCTGGGAAACAAGGATGGAAAAAATTCATCCCAGGTACTTTAGGCATGTTATAAAAAGGGACCAGACCCTGGAGAAGGATATCTTGCTTGGGAAAGTAGAGGGTCGGTAAAAATGTGGAAGACCTTCAACAAGATGGATTGACACATTCATAGGACAACAATTATGAGCATGACTTAGAACTGTGTAGTGCTTCATTGTATTGTAAAATGGTTGCCAGGAATCAGAACAGACTTGATAATACTTAACAACAGCAACATGTGTCACTATGAGCATGTCAATCATCTTCTCACTTAGTAGCTCTGACCCACCTGGTGTCAAATGGTAAAACCAAGAAGGCAGACAACTTTATAGTCAAATTATGCTCCCTGGCTTTGGGGTGCAGATAAGATGACCCCGTGTCTTGAATGCATCACAAATACATTTCTTTTGTTCAGGGATGTATAACTAACCAAATGTACACAAACAATTTTCTTAATAGTAGCTAGTGAAGCAGCTGGCATTTATGGTTATTGATGTTCTTCTTAGGTGCAAATGAATCCACTCCGACCCATAGCAACCCCATGCACAATAGAAGGATACACTGCACTGTCCTAACACTGCACTATCCTCACAATTGATCCTATGACTGAGCCCCCTGATGTAGCCACGGTGTCAATCCTTCCTCCTTATAACTGCATCTCTACTTTAAGAAATATGATTTCCTTCTCCAGGGACTAGTCACTCCTGACAGTATGTGCAAATAAAGAGTATGTAAGATGAAGTCTGACCATCTTTGCCTCTTAGGAATACTCTTACCTCACTTCTTCCAACACAGATCAGTCTATCCTTTGAGCAGCTGATACTTTCAACACTCTGCAGCACCACAATGCAAATGCATTGATTTCTCTACCCTGTTCTTTAGTCAATGTCCAACCTTCACACGTATGTGATGGAATACAATAGAGAATGCCACAGCATGGATAAGGTGCGCCTTAGTCCTCAAAGGATCATCTTTGCTCTTCACTCGAAGGAGGGCTTCTGTATCTTTTGCTCTCTTGAGTGTTGCTTCATGAGCCTTGGTCTGAGCAACACAAAATCCTTGGCAACTTCAATCTTTTCTCCATTTATCATGAAATTACCTGTTGACTCAGTGGTGAGGATTTTGAACTTCTTTGCATTGAGCTGTAATCCACACTGAAGGTTGCGATCATTGATTTTCATCAGCAAGCACTTCAAGTCCTCCTCACGGTCAGCAAGTGATACTGTGTCATCTGCATGCCACAGGTTTTACAAACCTTCCTCCGATCCTGATGCCACATTTTTCTTCACGTAATGCATTTTCTCTGATGGTTTGCTGAGCAAAGAGGCCAAACAAGCGTCGTAAGAGAGTGCAACTCTGCCACACACCTTTCTTGGTTTGAAACCACGCAGTATTCTCTTCTGTTTGCACATTTGCCTCTTGGTCCATGTACAAGTTCCAAATGAAAGGTTCTGGAATTCCCATTCTTCTCAAAGTTATCCATAATTTATCATGCTCCACATAGTCTAGTGCCTTTGCGCAGGGAAACACAAGTGAACACAAGTGAACATCTTTCTATTATTCTCTGCTTTGAGCCAATGTCCATCTGCCATCAGCAATGCTGTCTGCCCCTTGTTTCATGTCCTCTTTTCAACCTGGCCTGAACTTCTGGCAGTTCCCTCTCAATGAACTGCTGCAACCATTGTTAGATGATCTTAAGCAAGTTTTCACTGTGGGACATCTCAGTGAGATCATTTCATAGTTTGAGCATTCTGTTGGGTCACCTTTCTTAGCAATGGGCACAAATATGGATCTTTCCCAGTCAGTTGGCCAAGTAGCTATGTTCCAAATTTTCTGGAATAGACAAGCAAATGCCTCCTATGTTTCTTCAGGTATCTGTAACATTTCAATTGGCAGTTTGTCCTGGTGGAGGCTAATGCATTTAAGGCAGTTTTAACGTCTTCCTTCAGCACCATTAGTTCTTGCTCATATGCTGCCTTTTGAAATGGTGGACTGTCCACTAGTTCTTTCTGGCAGAGTGATTCTGTGTATTTTCAACGTATCCTGATGATTCCTGCATCATTCAATATTTTGCCCATAGAATCTTTCAAAATTGCAAATCAAGGTTTGATTTTTCTTTCTTGAGCTCTTTCAATTTCAGATACAGTGCGCATGTTCTTCACTTTCGTTTTTTAATTATAAGTCCTTGCTCATTTTGTTATGATATTTGGGTTTGTCTTCTCAAAATACCCTTTGAAATGGCCTATTCAGCTCCTAGTTTTCATCCTTGCCGCAATTTTCTTTAGCTACTCTATGATTAAGAATAAGTTTCAGGGTCTCTTCTGACATCCACTTTGATCTTTTCTTTTTCCTGTTTTTTAAATGACCTTTTTTTCATGAATGATGAGTTTAATGCCCTCCCACCATGCATTGTGTCTTCTGTCATTAGTGTGCAATGAGTTAAAGCTGTTCTTGATGTGTTCTTGAGATTTCAGTGGGATTGACTCAAGGTCATCTTTTGGCTCTTGTGGATTTGTTTTAATTGTCTTCAGCTTTATCTTGAACTTACACAAGAGTTATTGATGGTCTGTCCCACAGTTGGCCCCTGTTCTGTTCTGAGTTTCTCAATCATGTCATCCCACAGTTATAGTCAATTTGATTTCTGTATTTTCCATCTGGGGAAGTCTATGTGTATAGTAGCTGCATGTATTTTTATAAAAAATTATTATTATGAAACAAGATGCTGGTTTTGCACAATTCTATCATGTGATTTCCAATTAGCTGAATAAAAGGAAGGAAGGAACAAAAGAAAGAAGGAAAGAAGGGAAAGATAATGAAAATCTAAGATAGTAGAAAAGGAAAAATGAGGATAAAAAAGAAATTAAAGTGGAAGAGTCCTGAACAATATTTGTGAGATTTTGTAGAAGTGGTGGGATTTGTTTCTTGTTCTAGTGTTGTTAATGATACGGGCTCCTTATGTGCCCTTAATAGTTCAGTTTTTGTTTGTGGCAGCAATAGGGCTTTTACCCAGTTATGCAGCATTTGGACAGAGTTATGTGTGCTAGCCTTTCTCCCTCCAGACATAGATATTATTCCTGGAAACGAACCTGTCCCTATCCCTGCTATTGATTACATGGCAGGAAGAGCTAAAGGGCAGTGCAACTAGGTGACCTATTTGTAAGATTAGGGACCAGTACTGCAGCAGCCTTTGGAACTGCAACATACCAAGTTATCTAGGTAGCTAATCTCGGATATGCAGGCCTCATCAGGCACTACACAAGATTTGCAAGAACAGGTAGATTCCTTAGCAGAAGTAGTATTACAAAATAGAAGAGGTTTAGACTTACTTGCTGCAGAGCAGGGAGGTATTTGTTTGGCTTTACAGGAAAGATTCTGTCTTTATGCCAACAAATCTGGAATCGTAAGAGACAAAATCAAGTGGCTGCAAGAAGACTCAGAGAAGAGAAGAAAGAAGTTGACCACCGATCCACTGTGGACCGGGCTCAATGGACTGTTGTCTTACCTCTTGCCACTGTGGGGCCCCCTCGTTAGTTTATTGCTTTTGCTTTCATTATGGCCAGTATTATTCAACAACCTCATGGCATTTATTAAGTAACAGATTGAGACCATTCAAGCAAGGCCCCTGCAAGTTCATTATTGTCACTTGGAGATGAGCAATCTCGAACAGAGTGGCACACACGACTAGTATGTGATAAG